>JACMIF010000306.1:0-45265 GCA_014805445.1 Diplogasteroides magnus | reverse complement strand
GAATATGTTTTTTGAAAAATCGATGAAAATATCGATTTTTTCGAGGCCGACCAGTAATATCTCCGTTGCTGTTAGAGATACGGTCTTGCACCCCGAGAAGTGAAATGATCAGCATAAAATTTGCTGCAGAATGAGCTCTTTCCCAGCCCTCTACGATTTTTCTGAAGCGAGTTATGATCGATTCATTTTTCTCCATCTCCATGACGAAATTCATCATGAAACGATTGCGAAATTTTTTCAGACCAAGCCGAGATTTTTTTCGATTTCGAGATTTTCGAGATTTATTCTTTTTTTTCGAAAAATCATTCAAATCATCATAACTCGGTTCAAAATTGATTTCAGAAGCTCAGGTTGGCGTTAAAAAACTTCCCAAAAAATACTCTTCAAAAATTTATACGAAAACCCGCACTTTATCAGATTTCATTTTTCGACCAAAAAATTATACCCATAGTTTGTGAGATCTCTAAAGCGAGAGAGGTACAATTGGCCCATACTTAGTAGTTGTGCAATCACCACGTGTGGTGGGCACTTCAAAAAAGTATACCCCATGCCGATCCTTGATCATGGATTTTTCACACCATGATATCATGGTCCAAATCAGTCAGACCGAAAAATCACTTTTTCTGACAAAGAGTGGTATGCATTTCTGGGAATTAAAGTTGGCCCTTGGTTTGTTGATAGTACAAGGAACATTGTGAATAGCTCAGCTCATGGCTCCCCTACATCTTCATGGTTAAAAGTGTAAAAACTGAATGGGGTACTCAAAAGTGGGTTTAGGAGTAGAAATACGGAAATGCTTCCCGGGACCTTATTTGAAGATCTCGCGGAGTAGATCACAAATATATGTTCAAAAAGTTCGTAGCTTCATTTTAAACGAAGTTATGATTTTTCAAATTGTTGACATATTTCCGCGTCCGGAACCGGCAATTAGGCCGGGGCCGGTTCTCACTTCAATGGTGTTCTTACAGTATCTAGGGGTATACCCACACCACGTTTCAAGACCCTGGCTACAGTTTCAATTTTCTGTTCCGACCATCCTCGAAGAATAGAAATTTTTTCTCTTAAGACGCATTAATTTTTCACCTCAAGCTAAAATTGACCTTTTCGGAACGTGGGAAAATGGTGAAGGTGGAAAAGGAAAAGGTGGGAAAATTTGGAATAAAATTTTGATTTTTTTCCTGGAATTGGCACCGTCTGTCATCAACGTCCTGTCTCGATTTGGTCTGAAAAAATTTCGCAACCGTTTTACAGATGAATTTCGTCATGATGTTTGATCGATCATAACTCGCTTCAAACTCATCGTAGAGGACTGGAAAAGTGCTCATTCTGTAGCATATTTTCTACTGATCATTTACTTTCCGCAGTTTAAGACCGTATCTCTAACGGCAACGGAGATAAAGATAATACTGGTCGGCCTCGAAAAAATTGGCATTTTCATCAATTTTTCAAAAAACCCCATCGTTAGATTCTAGCATGTGAAAGTCGAAGCAATTCTGCATAACATATTTTATAGGAAAAATAACGGATGGTTTTTTTTGGGAAATTTGAGGTGGAAGTTGTCTGATCACACATAACTAACAGGTGACCACTGATAAATGTTATGTCACTTGATGTTCAAATTTGTTTCCATCGAAGTTACATATTTTCCGCCGCTCAACTATTATTCATGTAAACTAAACTGATATGTCCAAGTTTTTCAGGACGCATTGAAACATATCTGAAATTTTCTTCAATTTCATGGTTTTCCCCCAAACTTCTGGTTCATTCCAGCGAAACTTGGCGCTCTTCGCAAGCGGAACGGTAAGATCTAGTTTTTCCAGCTCTACCCGATACAGGGTGTTGACAGTGCTATATTATATAGCCTATATAACACTCATGTGAGTCTATCACAACAATAATCCCCGACATCTCAATTCATTTTTATACTGAGTCCCCCGTTTGACTCTCCAATATTTCTATCCTAGTAACTTCTGTATATTCAGGGAAGAGGCAGAGAAGCAACTGAGCAAGGCCCTTATGGCCATAAAGAAGAAGCCAGAGGGAGTCTACGTACAGGCATTGACACTCGGATCACTCGAGGCACTATTGGAGTTCCTCAAGACTCAGAAGATTCCTGTTGGTGGACCACTTTAAGATGTCGTGCAGTTGAAGAAGTTGCTGGATATTATGTAAGGTACTGTACCAGACTCCTACCACTACCCTCTGATTACTGTAGCTGATTGTACCCGCTGATGCCAAATTATGTATCTCCGAGTGAGTCCGCGCGTAATTGTGACCGTTAATTATTGTTGCATATCTTACATGCTATCTTAATTAGTTGTAGAAGGAAAGTCATCGAGTTTATTTATCTTGTTTATTGATTGATTGTTGTTCCCGGTTTATCGGTGATTGTTTCCCTTATATCTTTCTTCCACCTGTTTCCGTACATTCATTCGTCTATTGCTAGTCAGTGCGTTTAATTTCCCGTATGGGTGCACTTCATTCTATTTGTGCTCTTCTTTTACTGTCACCGATGCCCTCTCTTTCCCTTCTCTATGGGTGACGATTGTAATCTTTTGCTTATATATTATATAAATATACGTTTATGGAAACACGAGTGGATCTTGTGAATATGGACTAAGGAGACAACTCCCATGGGGGCAATCCAAAAAGTGGAGGAAGGCGAGGAAAGAAAGACCGCTGGTCATTCGTATACATGTTCCATCGCCTACGCTCCAATCCTGCGAAACAATAGACGCTTCCAGAAACTATTAGCGGCATTTGCGCGTGGTCGTTGAATCGAAAAGAGTCCGTGCATGGTCGTTCATTCTCTTCTCCGTACATTTCCATTGTCATGCTCCACCGAGTGCACATCCATTAGGAATACCGAAGTTCGCTTTATTGCTCAGACTTGAGTAGATCGGTGGGGGAAGCACCATTCTGTATGACTTCTATGTGTGATCTCTTGATATGCCACACTCTCTCATCTTCTCACACCTATTCACTCATTTCATCTAATAGGCATTCGTCAAGAATTTGGGAACATAAGAAGAGGGAAGGAAAGGGAAGTCTTTTCCGATTCCCAGCCACAATACGTAGAGTTTAAACTGAATTCTGGATATCTTGCGGTCTGGGATTTCGAATATCCTGCAATATCCTTTTCTGAGATATTAATATATTCGAAGAGATGCAGAGTGAATCTTCACCTTTTTGGTCCTTTCAGAAGAGCGACTTATTAGATTGTTGCGCGTGCATTTCAACTTTCTTCGTCTTTGCAAGTACTTCCCGAAGAGTCTCTCAACCCCCTTGTCCCTCAAATCAGTGTAGCCCCTTTCTGTGCATCGCACATCAGCCAAGTTGTGCCCATACGTCAAGACACTTTGCTATTTGTCAGAGACGTGTCTATGGTGATGGTTCTGCTGCAGATTTTTCTCCATTAATATTCCTGCCAAAGAGGCCATGAAGGCCTTCTGACAACGTCGCTTTCATTCCAATATGGAAAAACGTTCCATGTTTTCCTCTCTATTGCATGTCTGATATTTATCCGACAAATTGGCACCAGCAATGAAGAGGAACGAAAAATGATGAACCATGGAATATGAGAAGAATTCTTCTTATTGTAGAAATATTACAAATTGCAGTGAAAGGCGCTAAACATAGCAGCGACGGGTACAGAATACGCTGAGTCTTCTCCCCTTTCCACTGCTCATATTGGGATTAGTGGAAGTCTTTCGATGTCTGCGTCTCTTCAATCTCTGTTGTGTCTCTCTTCTTCTTCCTTGTCTAAGATTACTGCAGTCATTCCAACTCGTATTTCTCAACGTTGACGTCTTCTATTTGGTCTTCTACATTTTACACCACAGACCAGAACATGGGAATGGGTAATTTGATCCAGTTCATTCCGATTTTTTTCATTTCAATTTCATTCGCATCGCTTGACTTCTCATAATATTAACGATCCAATCCAAACTAGAAATTCTTATGATTCCTCACAAAAACAAGTTGGATATGGGGAATATGCAGATCCCGCTCGATTCCACGTGTATCGCCATATAAGACGCGGAATACATATGTATATACCTACACACTGTACTGAGTCCATGTTTTGGAGATCGATATAAAAAGATGACTTGTATGAATTATTGTCTGTACTCGAGATGTGATCATATTCTTCTCAGAAACACAAACTTTGTTCTGCGCACTTCAATTGCATTGACATCCGGGTAATCTGACCTTCTCTCATTTAACTTCCTCAGACGTTGTTTGCAATTCGAACATTCACAATCAGAAATACGATATTTGGTGTAATTACGTATATGAGAGGCAGATGAAATGGAGTTGCACAGATACTTATGGTACGAAGGGAATTTATTCGTACTTCAGTGGCCTATGACCACAATGGTCATTCTCAGGCCTTTCTCATGGCGATTTAGTCAACAACATGAGCAAACGATACCATGCTCTGCACTATGCATATCACAATTATTTATTTTACTGCTGTCGTATGACTTTGCATTTGATTGTCATGGTTAGTAAAGACCTGAGAGGATCAGAATATTTGACTGCACACATGTTACGGGTTGGAGAGATAACGAATATCCTTTTTTTGAGAGCGAGTTCGGCATTTTAAAATTTGCCACCAAAAGCCAACTTGAATTATCATGTTCTCTGATAGGAATAAACGAATTCATTTTCATTGGTCGTATGGACGGGAGCGAATTGTAATTGTCTATTTTTGAGATACTATTCTATTGTCAACCTGGGACCTGAGTCACTTGGCTAAGTGCCTGGGTATGCCTATGACATAGTCCTACCCATTCCGACTAACAACTTGAACTCTTTTCATTTTCAAGTTGAATAACTCGTAGTGCCTCCCTTTGCATACACGACAACAATTATGGTGTGTGACTACGTCACAAGATTCTTCTTCCTCATTCTCTTATGATTCTCTTCTTTTCTCTTCGTAGATGATGGACGAATAGTCGTATTCCTTCCCTTCGACCATCAAACGGACCAAATGGCCACATGTCTCCCACGTTTCACGGTGCCACTTTCAGTTCTCGACTCTGTGATGTCTTCCTTGAGTGTGCGAACACTCAGTCAGAAGAACTGAAAGCTTTATTCTTTTATTTGTGGCTCATACGTGCCTACATAGTCTTTTGAGTATAAATCCATGCTTAATCTTAGAGATAAGGATCATATCTAATCTCAGATTATGATTGTCAGAAATTTCTATCTATTATTGAGATTAGCGTTAGTGCTTTGTATGGTTGGCAATCAGTGAACGACTTTGGTTATTTACGCAAAATCTATAACTTTCGTGAAACAGTTCAGTGAAACATAACGAATTCCCATGCATACAGTCTTCTCAAGTGCATTTAATATCGTCAACGAATTCTGCTTAATCCACTCTCGAATAGGCGCGAGGAATAGATTCTGAAATTCATAAATAGAAGCAATTGAGAGTGGAATCGTAGAAAGAAAGAGCCTCTCATCAACCCGAAGATCTCTTTCAACTGTGACCGTTGACAGTGGCAACCGGGTCTGAATGGCAAAGAGGGTGACGACAATCCGTCCAGGACCTCAGTCATTCATGCACATTCTATTTCACGGATCCAATATGGTTCTTTAAATCTTTTTCTATGACTCCTTCCCAAATTGTAGTCTGTGGACCAAAGATGCGTGTCGAAAATGATTGTTCCGCTTCATCTATTCAATGCGGGTGTTCGGTTGAATAGCGGGAAGCAATTGACATTCCTTGTCTGTCTTCTCTGCGTCTCTCACTCTCTCATTGTCTCTCGTCTCACACCTTTTCATAGGACCAAATGCCTCAAAAAGAAGTAGACATCGCATTGAAAATGCGCATATCCTTCCATCCTTTGGCACAATTCACAGAATGACAGGAATTGTTGCATTATATTTGAGAGGATTTATGGAAGATGATAAGTAATGTCTTCGAAAAAAATTCATAGTTTACAATATTCATAGTATGCGGAAATTAAATCATAGCTGTGCACAAAAGAATATTAAAATTCCTAAAGATAACACACTTGTCAAATTGTCAAATATTGCAAATATGTGCGAACTCGTAAATGGTGTCTGAAACCAACATGGACGTTGAACAGACCGGCGACCTTCGACTGTATTGAACCTTGAGCTGCATTCCTTTCAGACCTTCACGGATGTAAGTTATTTCGACATCCTACGTACTCGAACCATTTGGTTCCCTGTTACGAATGAGTAATTCCCGGTAGACTCTTTCCTTCTATTGAAGTGATGAGTTGTGATGAATAGAATAAATGAGTGGAATAGTCTTTCCTTCCACTATTTCACATCCACTTCCATCATTAGGTCAACTAAAGTGTTTCACATGGGCATCATTTGACTTGAACTGAGGTATTTTCACACTGGTAATATTAATTTTTTAAGCAACAACATATGTTGAGTGCCATAAATACTAAATCGTTCCATCTTCTATTCTTCTAATAGTGATTGCCTTCCTTCATTCCATTGTGGGCGGAGCTTCTCCTCCACTCTCTGTCTCCTCGCTCACTCTCCACAACTGAAATCCGCTCTGTCTGTCTACAGATCCTCCCATAACTTGTTTCAAATAACTTTCACCCATTGCATATTTTGTTCAACGGCGATCTCACAAAAATAATCTTTGCTATCTGATTTGCAGTATCAAAATATTGTATCGAATACTTGTCACACAGCGCTTAATTCCATCTTCATCGCTTTAATACATATTGTGAAACATACCTATGGTATGCATATGTTTCCAGTCCATTTCTGGTGTGTGCTGACCTATAAAGTGGGCGGGGCCCTTGAGCTCCTCAGAGAAGGATCAGTCGGTGAGAAACCATCCCCACTGGTGTAACAGGATGGTGTGATCTAGGAAAGAGCAGAAAGTATCTGGATGGTATGCACCATCGGTGCATGCGTGCACTCTCCAAATTGGCGACCGTCCTCGTCTTCCTCGTGCTTCACGTTGAGGGAAATGCACCACGGCAGCACACTCTCGACAGTCTCCCGGTCAGATTTACAATTTGGTCTTGAAACGAATTTATTCTTCTTCGCGGTGATCTTTGAAAGGCCCGAACTGTTTTGAATATTTGAATTTCCTGTGCATGCTTCATTCATAACAGACAGGAAACAAGGTTTATTCTGTGTGTGAATCAGTTTTCATCTGTCTTCTCTGCTCTCTCTCATAATCCTCACTCTCTCGTCTTCTTCCATTCCTCAATTGGTTCTTCATCATCATACTGAGACTGGACAAATAAGCAGAAGAGGGAATGAATGGCCGAAAACAACACTTCATCTTCCTCCACTCTAACTGTCTACACTCTCACCTCACTTCCTCTTCGTCCCTATCCACAATCATTCCATTCAGGACGTGCAAACGACGCGATCAGACAAGGAGATCGAGTACGGTGTCGGGCATACGGTAGCACATCCAGCGTGAGTTTTATCAATTATCAGACACACCATAAATGCGCCGTGACCATGAAAGAATAAATTTTCCTCGTGAAACCGGAAGAATGGCTTTGCTTCCTTGAAGGCGACCACAAAGTAACTCTATATTCCTGAAAAGAACGGTTAATTCGCTAAGCATCGCAAATCCCGAATAGTCCGTCCCTGCCATACAATACCGGACCAGTCTATTCAATTGGGGGTGCTAACCCTGTTTAGCTCCGTTTATGGCAGGCATTGCGAGAACAGCCAAAACATCTCTCAATTCTCTAAATCTCTTCTAATCCAACGCTCTCTTGTCGTCTTTTCAATCTTCGCCTCTTCTTTGACTGTATTCTCTCGCTTTGCGTGATACCTTCTGTGTTTATCCGGTTGAGATTTAGTAAGATGGATAGACTGGAAGAAAGGAAGAATGATGGATGGACTGAGTATTGAATAGCGAGGTCTTTTTGGAAATATAGTGTAACTCCTTCGTCTCACAATCAACGCATTGTCGACTCATTCTCTCTCGCGCAACATAGACACCGGTCGGAATGGGAGTTATTTTGCATCTATTTTCCAAATTGCGTTCCCTAGTCTTGAATGGAAATGACCTCCATAATAGAATGAGACGTGCAAAAACACGAGTAACAATTGGGTAGTGCACTTGAATAAAGGAAGAGTCTTCCTCTATTCTTCTCACTCTCCTCATTTCTCATACTCTCCCTCCTCTCTTCTCTTCTCTGTCTTCTCTGTCCTCTCTTCTGATTCCCTGTTCTCTCTCCATCTGAATGGTCGTTGAGGATGTCTATTCAGTCCTGTAAGTGAATCAAAAACGGGGGAAGTGAGATTGAGAAGAGATAGTTCGGAAAGTTCGCAACAGCAAAAGGAGAACACAACATAAATGTCGAATCCGTCAGAAGTATTGAGGAAGTCTCTTCCTTTATTCAAGTGCACTACCCAATTGTTACTCGTGTTTTTGTACGTCTCTTTCTATTATGGAGGTCATTTCCATCCTGTATAAATGAACTGAGTCATCCACAATGTTTTCATTGTCCCATCGATCAAAGTCCATTGACTATTCTGGTCCTCAAGGGAGAAAGAGGAAACAACGTCTTGTTTAGTCATCAAAGTGGTTTGTCCGAGTCAATTTGCGTTTGAACACATTTCGAGATTGGACTCTCAGTCTTTGGACAATGAATGAATTGAATGAAGAAGAGAATGAATGAGTTGTTGATAGAAGTGATGGATGACCTCTCACTCCTTCGTCTACTCTTCCCATGTTTAGTCTTCCAATGCACTTGTGAACTTTATTTCCTCGATGGACTTGTGGTGCTTAGTGTACTCCATTAAATCAACCTCTTTCTATAGTTCTGCACTGTTCTCTGGGGAAATTCGGACTGAAGAGCCATGGAGAGGAGAAAGATAGAAAGAAATGATGGAAACACGTGCTAATTAAGATTTTCAAGGGGCAGTTAGGGTGGGGAGTGCGCAAATGAATGGGAGAAGATCAGAACTACAGTAGTCGGGAAATAATCAGGACAATCTTTGCAGGAACCTCCCACAGTCGAATGAGACTGTCGAGAAGCGGGTCAGCAAATTACTCGATCGTCTCATCGCCAGTCACGACAGGCGCATTCGGCCGAATTACGGAGGTTAGTGTGTCTTTTTTCGTTCCGCAGTATCGGTGAATTTCGTACATCCGCTGCTTAGTGACAGTCTTGTAGTGTAAGTAGACAAGGAAGTTTGCTGCAGACACTTCATAAATTGTCAGTCACGCTATGGACTTTGGCTGAAGAACACCCCCAAAGGGGGGATGAAGGGGGAGGATGGGTCAGTCATGAGAGCCTCATGGGACAACCAATCCACCCGCTCATAGACACATTGCCCACACTAGTACGTCGTCTCGTACTGACCACCCCCTAAAATTAGGTTTTTGTCCCGACGAACTTCCCGCCGAACCCTTGAGCCCAAGGGCCCTTGTAAGAACTCGTCAAGAGTCTGGAATCAAGTTGAAGACGGAAATAGTATCCTGCCTCGTGGTCTTGGGGGGATTTTCGTATGTTTTGAGAGGCGCTAATTGTAATTGAGAGAATGAAAAGAAAGAGGCTCTGAGTAGAAGAAAGAAGGAGATTTGTCCACCACTCAAATTGGTAAGGGACTGGGGAATACAAGAGAGATTCACTCACTAAACATCGGAACTCCATCCACTACTGTCGTTATCTCATGGAGGTGAGAGACAATGGGAGAAGAGAGAGTACAGAAAGACAGACAGACGGTCAATTCACTCCAATCTCTACTCATTTGGCTATTCTTCCAATGCACGTTTCCTTTATCTCAGAGGACTAACTGTCGGGGGATAGAAGCACGAAGAAATAGGATAAAGCTCAATATTACCCTTCAGTGAGTACTTTTCTCACTCAGTCCATTATTTTGATCCTAATTGCCAACGAGAACGACGTGCTAAACATAAGAAGTGTTCAGGATCATTGTCTGCATTTTCACACCAGGAAAAAAAATTGAAACGAGAAGAATCTCGGCCTCTTTTTGTGTCTTTTCTGGACCATTTGGCTCGTCTCAAAACGACTCAATGTCGGGGGAAACCAACATCTGGCTGAGAATAGAATCTATTCTCAACCACGATCCATTCACATACATATGTGTCAGGTCCCACAACCATGAGGAAGTCTTTCCAATGGGGAAAAGATGACTGATATGCGGTCTTGACGGGACTTTTTAGTGGGAACAAGTCGAGGGTCTTTATGATCTTTGAGAGAGGATGAAAAATGATCTCACCCTTCAATATGTCACCTTTTTGTGTCAATCACTCCATGTGTTATGTGTGAAAGGCGCCAGTTACGTTCCTCGTTTTCACTCCAGGGTTCATGATGCTGTAGTCTATAGATAGGTACAGACTAGAGTTGGCAATTTGACTACTTTATGGGTTATGCTTCACAGTGAGTATATGTTCAAATATACAGTACTGTTGAAACATAAAGTTGTCAAACTGAAAAACAGCGGACAGACTTACCTACTGTTCACTGATGTTATAGGGAATAGGGTCCTAACTCAATAAAGTGAAGTATCTTCCCCCATGTGTACTGGCGAAAGAATCAAAGGACGTACATGTTTCCATTCTCTTTCCATCTTCCTTATGAATACGGGACCCATTGCATAAAAAGACTCGAGGACAGTCGTTGAATGAATAAGAAAGGGTGGCACATAAGGAAGGAGACGAGAGACAATGGATAGTGAGAGAGACAGAGAAGGCAGAGGGATGAGAGAGTGTGGGGGAGGAGAGGGAACAGAGAAAGAGAGAGATGATTGAGATTGTGGGATACAATAGATGAATACATACATTCCAGAGATTCCTATCCATTCAGGCAAATGCAACTCACCCACGTGATTACATTATCCCAACGAGCAATCCTAAAAATATATCGGAAAATCTTGAATTTACCGTAGTCATAATTTCCGTTCAGGACCACCAATCGAGGTCAATGTCACCGCTCACGTCACCACCATTAGTGCAGTGTCCGAAGTGTCGATGGTGAGTCAGTGTATAAGTGATCTTCCTAAGTGGGCAATTTGAGGACTACACCCTCGACCTGTATCTTCGACAGATTTGGAGAGATGACAGACTAGCGTTTCCTTCAGAGAAAGCCACTTCTCTCACTATTGGTATGTGGTATTAGTCAGTTTGCAATACGTCATTCGGCTACGGTAATAGTGACGCCAGATCATTTTCCTCGGCTCATAAAGTCTCTGCAAGAAGAGAAGGCAATCGAGCGGCGCATTTTCCGGTCCGCTAATTTCACTTCACTTCCGGACTGCCGATTGTTCTCAGAAGAATGTACGGCCTTTTGACGCACAGACACAATTGACCTCTTTCTCTTGACAAACAACCGAAGTATAGTCACTCAACAACATTTGCAAAGACCACAAAAAACCGGCAAGAAGATAAACGAGGGGACTACAGTAATCAGGAATTCCGTGTAGGAATCGACATGGTCAAATCGATCTGGACGCCAGATACATTCTTTCCCAATGAGAAGAAGAGTTTCTTCCACGAGGCAACCTCTCACAACTCTTTCTTGAGGATAGACAACAATGGAAATGTACTCAGAAGTATACGGTAAGTCGAACGATACGGTAACCAAGAATTAGGGATCGTTTTCAGCCTTACTGTAACTGCGAACTGTCCGATGAGTCTGCATACGGTAAGATCTACCATCATAAAGAAATATCCCATTGTATTGCACAAAATCAACCATTCTTTGATCTTTTCTAGAAACATATTTGAAATGAGACATGTTCCTTTCAGTTTCCTCTGGACACTCAGACTTGTGCACTTGAGATTGAGGTAATACATTCTTGTTCTACGCCGTAATTAATTTTTTTTAGTCATATGGCTACAGTACCACAGACATAGTCTACCATTGGCACACTGAGAACAGGTTTGTAGTTTGATCTCTCTTTGTAGTTTGATCTCTCTTTGTAGTCTGATCTTTGTAGTGTTACCATCGACGAGAATGTTCATCTCGCTCATTTCACAGTGGCCAAGCATTACCATGTCGAAAGGGTTATCTCATTGAGTACAGGTATGACATTCAATCATTTTAGCTGTGTTAGGTGAGAACCTCCCTATAGACTGGCCTTAGCAGTCTGACCATCATGTGATACCCCTAAGGGGCTAAATTCCTGAATACCGGTGCAACTTTTAAAAAACTTTTCTTGTGTTGAAGAGTGGTATTCCAGAGAAGTTACTCGAATAAATGAGCTTCTTGAAACATATTTGTGTCATCATTCTGAAATCGAATCTGAAGTATTTATCGGATCTTGGAATAACTGCGGAAAACAAACTACACATAATGATCCGACAACGTTTCCCGGAAGAGCGTAAAAAGCCCCAAAATTCGTAGGCTTATTGTTTGCAGTGCGCTCTATATTTCACGCGATGCACATAAAGCATTATGGTAGACACGTTTGAGAATTTGCGGATATGTTTCACATAACACGTAAAATAGCTTCTTTTCTAAGGAAAGCGCTCAATCTGATCTCGGTGTTGAATAAAAATCACTTCGCCTTAATCTTACGATTAATAGCTAAAATGTGACTGTATTTTATATTTACAATATACGTACGATTTTTATATACTACTAGGATATTTTTAAATAAAACAAAACTGCACAAATGTTCATATTTTCATTATATTAAAATAATTTCTTGTGGCACGAAATGTACCAACCACAATTCGCTGAATCTTCTCGAAGAAATGTTCAGCTACTTGATTGTTAGTAGATGTACATTATCCATGATTGAACACCATTTCAGGAAACTACTCTCGTCTCACTGCGATCTTCACATTTCAGAGGAACATTGGATTCTATCTCATTCAGGTACACTATCACAATTCATTTCTCCTCAATCTGCGATAGATTATCGTTCACCCTCAGGATAAAGAAATGATGCCTCAGTCCATTGTAGTAACAAAACTATGAGCGAAACTCTCAATTTGAATATTCTGTCACTAGTGAACGTTTAAAGATGGCAATAAGCAAACTGGCAGCTGACAGTTATTTTCTGTGTGTAAGTATTATTAACGATATTCCCTTGCAGATCTACTTTCCCTCTTCGCTCATTGTTGTCATCTCATGGGTCTCATTCTGGCTTAATCGAGAGGCAGTACAGGCTCGAGTGGCCATTGGTCAGTTTTGTACTTTGATCTTCCTCGATCGAAGTTCATGTTATAGTTTGAACTCTTGCAGGAGTGACGACTGTGCTCACGATGACCACTCTGATGACCAGTACGAACGGTTCACTCCCGAAGGTGCGTCGTTTGATCTTTGAACTCTGTCGGAACCATTATTCATGTTATTTCCTGTTTGTCAGTCTTCGTCGTTGAGAAGTTTGAGTCACGATTTCCACATGCGGAAGGCATTCTCCTACGCCTTTTGGAAGCGCGTGGGGTCCTTCCAACTTGTAGCCCAAGGGGTTAAACGTCAGAAGAGGAGAAGAAGAGAGAGACGCAGAGGAAAGGAGAGAGTGACACACAGAGAGAGAGCGGAACATCTTTTCTTGCCCAAGGGATTCCTCCATTCATATACTCCAAAAGTGTTGAAGAGAACATTCCGTCTGACTTCTTTACCCTCTCTCACTCTTCCCTGTTCTCTCTCCTCTCTCTCTCTCTCTTTCTCTAATCCTCTCCATGATCCATACTCTCTTCAGGTCAGCTACGTCAAATCTCTTGACATCTTCCTCGGCGTCTGCTTCTTCATTGGTTAGGGACTCTTGAAAGTTTGGCATGATGCCAAGGAATCAATTACAGTATTCGCCTCGTTGCTGGAGTACGCTGCAGTTGGATACCTGCTGAAGAGACACAGGAGAAAGGTACGGTACCGAATACGAAGAAGAGAAATTCTACCGCTCTTCAGATAAGCGAATCGAATAGTGATCCATCTCCTGTTCACTTCTTTGAAACTGAGTCCGCGGATACACCTGCACATCATCAGGTATACGGTAGTCAGACAAATTTGAATTACTTACGAGCCAACAATCGGATTTTTGTAATCTCACTCAGTTTCAGAACGGGAAGGCGCGCAAAGCTAGCAGGAATCGAGCACCAAAGAGAGGCATTACCATACCGGTTGGTATTTTTCCGTTCCATTCAACTTTCCAATTCAATCTCCATCTTCTTGTGTTTATCTTCAGATGGACCATCTGGACGTGGAACACATTGTGCCTTTGTTGGTTGCTGTGCCTGTCACACGGAGACCACGGTGGAAGTTCAAACCGGCACAGGTACGGTAGTTATTAGGATTACGGTAGCTGTCGTGCCAGGATCCTCTACATTCAAATTCCTTCAGGTGGATCTCGTTTCCCGTGTGGTATTTCCTCTTTTCTTCGTTTGCTTCCAAATTGTCTACTGGTACTGGTACTTCTTCAGTAAACTCGGAGATCAAGAACAAGAGGCAGATATTACCCATTTCTCCTGAAGAGTACTGTAGTTCTGGATGAGACCCAGATGCCATTCAAATCGTTGCTCCAATATTGTATTTGCCACTACCTCTTTCTCCCGTTGAGCTTACCCATGTGGTTTATTGCCTGTGATTGATTTTGTTGTGATTTCGCATTCTTTTCTAGCACAAATTATTTCTACTGGTAAAATGTCATAAGTACTGTAAATAGCCAGAGCTTCACGATAATCAAAGTCTTCTTATTAAAACTTATCAAAAACAAATTGGCCACATCCAAGAGCGAGAATTCAGAGATAAAGCTCATATTTACCTAGCATGAAAGCATTGATTATGTGATATCACCCGATAAAAAATTTCGAAGAATACGAAAATACTTAACAGCGTAAGTGCAAAGTAATGGGAGTCTATAAAGCGCTTCTTAACATCGTGGGCGAAATGAAAGAGCGAGGGATTGCATATTTTGACGCATAGAAAAAACTTTCATTTACCCTCCAGGCACTTCGTAGACTCCCCCTTCGACTTCATTAACAAAATGCATTCTTAGCGACCATTCTCTTCATTCTTCTCATGTATTGACGAGCGATTCCCTCGTTGACCTGAAATCCATTCAAAGTACCAGCACATCAAAAGGTATACTCACCTTGAGAAGACAATAGGAGAAGCCCTTCTCGTCTATTTCAGGAACGGGATGGGAGAATGGAGGACAGCGCTTCCCTAAACACCACAAAATACCGATTACGGTAGACCTAATCAATCGATATTGTGCATTTCGATGAACTTACAGCATTTCTCGAAGAGGAAGTGTGTGCCGGACTCGCACAGGCATCTAAAAAGGGTTACTTAATGAGTGTAGTGGTAAGAAATTAGGTAGGAAGCAATGTGTCGGGAGTTCAAATCTCTCCCGATACCTTGACTATTCCCACCTGGATGGTTCCTGTGAGAAGTCGCAGACAGTGGATTCACACGCACGTCTACATTGTTCATCTGATACACAACCAGTGGCATTGGGTGCAAGGGCTACAAAAGACACTTGATCAGAGGAGGAATCGAACTCTCGTCGATCAAATTGTGGAGCGATCCGAACAACAACCACTACACCACACTTACCCGGCAGACAACATCCAGGCCGTGCCATCGTGGCACCGAAACACGATTGATCTAATGGACAATCTGCGACTGTTGAACATTCTGTAAGGAAGGTGAAGAGTGGAAGTCTAGGAGGATTCCCTACCTTTAGTACAGGATGAAAAGTCAACGGGTACTGAATGAGATGGACCCTGAGAGACAGGAAGAAGATCTGTTCGAGGATGATACCTGAAAATGTTGTCAATGTCATAGATCACTCTATTTTACAAGTAATTTACAAAAGCAAACAGATTCCTCACCATGGTGCACTCTTTGACAGATCCGCGTATGTACCCATCACAAGAGATGAGGGCAGCAAAAACGAGAGAAGCACAGGAAATGTGATGTTCACCATTCCGGTTCTGCTAATCATGCACAGCTGGTCCCGTGGTGTAGCGGTTAGCACTCAGGACTCTGAATCCTGCGACGGGAGTTCAAATCTCCCCGGGACCTTCGCTTTTGCTTTTGGTCCAGTGGGAACAGGAAGGAATGGACAGTCTGTAGTCGATAGAAGGAGGTGCGTCTGTTTGTTGTTTGAGGAAGGAGAGAGGGTCACGTAAGAAGAAGCCTAAGGGGGTAAAGGACAATTCCCTTAGAGGAATGAAATGAAATGAATACAGTAGACTCCATTCAAACAGTCTCTGTGTACAGTTCTCATTCTTAGACAGCTCAATGTCGGATATTCTGCACAAATGCTGCAAAACATGAACTCTTCGAGTGGAGACAGAGTATCTGCACCCAAGTGTAAGCTCCTAAGCAATGTGATTATGTAACCAAATTTATTTGAAATAAATTATTTGCATAACATTTAAAGATACACGAAATCTGCCCAATTGTGCCGAAGTCCCGTGGAAACTGGATAATGGAAATGGAAAGTTGCCTAAAGAAAGAGGAAGGACGAGATATGATTGTATCCTTATCAATTGCTTATTGGAACGGTCAACGTTTCATTTAGCAGTCGGATATCGGATCGACTTTTCGACATTCCTGAGATTTCGCCCATGTTGATATTCATTTTACTTGGTCTTCTGCTGCAAGTATCCATTACCGAATCCTTCCTTGCATCCGCATTCTCTTCTGTTTCACAGGCTGGTCAGACCTCAAACTGCAGGTACGGTAACATTCCAGTCGAGAGTCAATGTGTCATTCAGAGACTGGTCCGAGTTCAGTTCGTGTTTCTCCACTTCAGACCGTTCATTCTGGAGCACTCTTCCACAACAGTGCTATCGGAATAGGTACATGTCGGTATGTAGGAAGAATCCTCCTTATCATTCTCAACTTGTGAAAAGCTCATCACCGGAATCGGAAAGCCGATCGTGCAAAAGTCGATGGACTACGCAGAATACTTCAACAAGTCAGCCAATGCATGTGGAATGTGCAATGTTCAGGTGCAAATTTTTCACACAAAAAACCTATTCACAATTTAATTAATGCAGGTCTCATGCAGTCCAAGTTGCGAGTATGTACAGGGGTAAGGAAATGAAACGCAACTACGAAATAATCTATTCCGTTCAGTGGCAATTCATTTGGAGTTACCGATCGAATCTGTTCACATCTTCCAACTGAGAAACAAGTACGTGATTGAATTGTCATTAGTGACAGTCTATGTCCCCTCAGGCTTGTGCAATGACTGCCTCTGCGTTCAACCAGAACACAGGAGAATGCCAAGTGTGGCCGCCACGGTTTGATCCCCCCTTAGGTCTCCAAGGGAAGAGATACCGTAACCATGTCATTTCAGTGGAGTATCGTCAATTGACTTCCTTGGTCCTCTTGTGCCTGCTAATATCAGAGACCAAGTGTGGAGACTGAAGCCCCTCAATTGTATCAGGTTGTTGGAGTCTTGTACTGGATTGTCATTATTCCATTTGAGCATCGATAAGAAATGTTATTGTTGTTGTTCACCGTATCAGCCTAATCCTTGTGATGCCCAATGTACATTGAAACCTTGTTCAAGGAGAACCGCCTTCACCTCAACTCATATCAAGATTCTCAGGTTGGATTCACTCCATTCACAAACTGAAATGACTACTTCAGGCGAAGATTCCTTGAAAAGCAGGAAGAGGAAGGATGAAGACAACGAAAAGAAACTATTAATTGAGTATATTTATCTACAAATGTAATACAATATCTACAAGTGTCACAAATATGGCCATAAATAAGTGACATGCTGACGAAAGTGATGCTATCTACACAGATACATAAAAGCATCTTGTGGCCAGCTCATTGTCAATGGGAAGGTTATACCGGCATCAAGCAAAGCTTCTTAGGTCACATTTTGATTGACTAATTCGATTACCGTAATCATCTAGAGAAAGTAATGGCGTTTGTTTTGATTTAGTCACTGGGAAACAGTACCGTGTCGAAATAGTGTACAAAAGGGAGCACTCTACAGTACTTTTGAGTGAATGAATCACAAACTGAAGAAAGGAGTGCATGGTTAGCGAAAGCAATGAGATTCACATGTACAACCAAATTCAAGTTAGAAAACTGAGAAAGTTCAACTTCTCTAAAATAACTAAAATCGAGAAGCGAATAAAACCGGACAACTGATTACTTTCTTCTGAAGCTTCTTGTGGTGCGTGGTGCGATTTCTTTGTCGAGGAACGTTTTCCAATTCCGAGTCAGCCGATGAAGTGCTACAGTACCTCATGGAGCGTCGTTGAAGATGCGCAGGTAGAGCGGTCAATCCATTCATGTTAGATGAGTTTTGGTAAACAACACCCGCACCACCACTACCGTACTCAACTACACCATGACACGCCACACGATGATTACGCGACCTGCAAGCGGGCGATGCAGTCTAATGAAGAGGGCAAAGTGGCAAGAGATAAGCATACTATAAATAAACTCAAATAATAAATAAAATATTCTTCCAGATACAATACAAACAGATTGATAACTCTACAGTACTCTGGATAAAAAGACATTGGTTACTTGTCAGCCCCTAGGCAGTTGTCCTTCTTGGGTAGTTCCTGTAGTTCTCTGAATGGAGGAGCGTCCTTGGTACATGGAGGAGGAGAGGCCATGGTGTGGGAGAGTTCATGGACGATCTAAATGTCAATAATGAACATGACATCCTCATAACAGAAAGCTAGCACTAGCAAGATTTTTATCCACTCAGATTCAATATAGTAATGGTAAATGAAAACATGGTAGATATAGATACCAGTAGGACAGCAATAAGCTATAAATAGTAAAATTATCTGTAAAGTGTACTAACCTTAATGATGCAGTCGGACATCCTCTGTCGTTCCTCCATTCGATTACCACATGGTCCTTGCAATTCCATCGCCACTTTCTACAATCATTACTCTCATTCCAACCCGTCTCATGTGTGATGTACCTTTAGTCTCCTTGCACAGTCTGCCGCCCTCTCATCACTCTCTCGAAGGGCTTCCCTCAACGCATCCAATTGTGCAGTGTCTTGAGCTTGGGCAACGAAATGAGATGGACTACCGTTCTGAAAATTTTTCAATGAAATTATTTTCATTTCCAAAGGCCCTAGCAAGAAAACAAGTGCCAAAAAACCATGCAGCCTTCATGTGAGGCGATGATGTGAAAAAATCTAGCTCGTTATATTATTTTTGAGGAAACAACTATCGCAGAAACAATTTTACATCTTTCCACTAAATAATGTTCAATGTGTGCAACAACAAACCTCCTGCTTATCAGGAGATCTTCTGTTGTGTGGAGTGGAGGACGAAGAAGGCATTGACAACAGTTCAGCATCTAACAACTGAGCAGCGTCCAGTGCTGTAAATACACAAATAGTGGGCGAAGGACAACTAAGCCATTGTGCCATATGGTGAAATGGACACTTGAACCAAGAATTGATGGCGTATCTGTCTATTAAACCATTGCGGCGCAAATATCCACGGCTCTCGTTTTTCATGCGAAATATCACGTTGCAACTGCCATTTAGGAATACTGCACAGTGCATTTCTGCGCGGAAAATAGTCATGAACAGAGCACAACAGCCGATTTCGAAGCTCTCATTGAGATAATATATACATAGATATTTAAACTTTGCCCTAATCAACACTTTCTCACAGTACTACGTCAGGTTCTGTAAACGATATAATGAAAGTATGTCTCACCAATCGGTGGCTCCTTCCTCCTCGCCCTTCCAAATATCGAGTTGCTCTGTCGATACTGAAAGTAAAATAACGTGTATGATTTTACGAATAATACAAGAAATTCATTGTTTAGACATTCCTCACAAGCCTATATAAATTCACAGCAACCTAACATCACCAGGTTTCACTTCCAAATCGATCGTTTTCCTTTGATACCTGATGAGTAGCAGTGGAAGGAGCAGAATTGTGCAGAAATGGGCCAGCAGAGGATGGTCGGACTGGATGGAAGGGAGATCTGAATGAGATTGTGACCATGGCAACAACCAACTAATTGATTTCAAAATATACTCACTCTCTTCCCATCACCAATGGCACGTCTTTCATTTGGTTAGGATGGGCTGTTCCTGAAGGAGATTCATATAAAGGTTTCTAAACAGGATGTAAAGTCCATTACTAATTCGTGTATTGTCCAGGGAGATGTTGTCACTATGCTCGATAGACAACCGGGAGACATGAACTTTACGACCGATTCAGAAACTCCAATTGTCATATTTTAGTAATCAACCGTTGCAAGAAAATGAGAATCAAACGAGTGTCGTGCAAAAAATATAAATTGTTCTCACCTGCAACAGTGATGTGTGTGTAGTTGGCGAGTGTGCCTCCGTCCCTTGGCCTCGAATACTTCTGAATAATGGCCACTTAACACCTGCATTTATAACGTCACTTCCGGCACCGAAAAGCAATATGGAAACGAATAAGCAAACGGAGTTGCATTAGGTCAAAATGGTTCCATAAAAATTAGAAAAGATTAATGCTTTCAGTTCCACCCATAGTTCAAAATGTCATGCGGGGAGGGTCAGAGCGGGGTAGGGTACAAACATTTTTCAGAGTCAATGCGGGGTTGGGTTCATTAAATTGCTCTTACGGTCACCCAGCGCGGAGTTGGATACAGCCGATTTTTGGGGTCAAAGCGGGGTTGGGTACGCGGTTTTCGGGGTGGTATAGTTCCACCAATTACAGGATACAAATTCCAGTGAAAATTTCTGCATATCGCTCGGATACACCATAACACCCTCCATAGGAAAATATACTCACAGTGGGATATCGTAGATGGAGGACAAGTTTGAGGAAGGCAGAGACATCGACAACTGGGGGATACCTCATGAGATACTGTAGACAACCAGAATAGTCTGATGTCAGCACTGAAAGGAGACGTCTAATGGGGTCTGCATCCCTTGGACAACTCACGAAGTGTTCTGATGTGCATGAGCATAGCCACGAACATACAATGGACGAATTTGGTCAAAGGCTTTTGAGAGAAGAGAACGTCCCAGATGAAGAGAAGATCATGCAGAGGAAACTCGCGACCGAAGAGGAGACGGAGCCAACGACTGCAATAGGTTTACTGTAGGAGAGGGGATATGGTAGAGAAGAGTGATTCACTCACATCCCATACAACTGGGGAGGAATGTCAAGGGAGGAGAGATGTTTGTGCAGATGAGCATCTACTTCGAAGAGTTTGTCTCCTGAAATACAATAACTGACTATCATGAATGAACAAAATATTGCTGATTCATACTGTATGTGAAGCGTACATTGGCAAATGAAGATATTTAAGAAATGTAAGAAAGATCTTCTAACCAATTGTGGCCAATTCATCCATGAGTCTGTTAGTGGCAGGTGCATCCTGCACTCTCATGAAAGGACGCTGATTCGACTGAAAAGAACAAGTCTTCTCATTCAGAAACTGAGGTCAAATGATCAAGATACTCACTGGATCCAGTATAGTCTTCTCTTCAATTGTAGGCGATGAGCCATCCTCGTACCATGCAGACACATCACGCATCACTTCACAGAACAGAGAGCTGCAAGCAAGGATCCAGACTACAACTGGGAAAGGATCAAAGATCACTCACAATGAATCATGTTCCAGATATCGAGGATCGTATACAGTCTGCAGTGATTGTCTCTCTTCATCAGTCAATTTGCTGAAGGGAAACGTTCATTTAATAAAAGACTAGTCGAATCTTGCCTCAATGCTCCAGTCTCCTGATAGTGCTCGTACGTCTGTTGATCAGAAAAGAGAACAAAAAGAAGAGGAGCTAGGATCTCGTGCATTCCCTTAATAACATGACTTCATTCAGTAAAAGACGGATGCAGCGGAAATATAAGACAACAATGGTATAAGTACCTGTTTATAGGAAACGTAGGGATTCTCCTTAGCATAGACAAGAAGGACATCAGAAAGAATTCCTCGAATACGTTCGTCTTGGAAGAATTCCATCTCAGGGAATCTGAATAGTCAAATGTCTCTTTGGAATACTTTATGCAAATTTACGTTCTGCTGACATCCTTCGCAATCAGTTCACGAAGGTCACCATCTTCGAAGAATTTTCTCCAGGGATTCTGAATGTTCGAACCTACAGTGTGCTTCGGAAAGAAAACTAACGTGTTCAGCATCGCTTAGCGGATTGTTGATGGAGGGATCTAGTGAAAGAGAATCCTGAAACAAGTAGCTGAGTGCTATTCCGAGAAAGAAAACTGAATACCTGCATTCTCGGGTCTGTAACATGCTTAGTCTTGAGTTTATCGTAGACTGAACGAGATCGGGAAAGCACTGTAGTCCATTCTTCTCGAGCAAGAGGAAGACACTTTAGAAGCATCTCAACAACAATGTCTACGTAATGGCTACAGAAGGAAGAGAATGTCTCACCCGCCAAACAATTGCCCTTGCTGCTGATGTTCTCAATTCTCCACTAATACAAAGTTGAGTGAGCTCTTCATATGTGGGAGCATCCCGCATCAACCGTACATAGTCATTGCTGAATCAACAATGTTCATCACAGGTCCAGACCGAGTCCTCACATCTGAGGTTGTTTAATGGAGCTCATTCTCGGAGAGCTTAGTTCAGATGATTCCTGAGAAAGAAGAGCTCCATTTCTTGCAGGTGGAGGACGAGGTGGTGGAACGGGCATCAAATATGCATCTGAAAAGGCTGGAATACAGCAATTTTGGCATAGAGACATGTCCATATAGTCAGGAAAACGTAAACGTTGCTTCGAGATGTCACGCTGTCTACTCGTGACTACGGCAGAAAAGCAATTCCCAACACCACCTTAGAGAAACCAGAGAAGAGCCGCTTCACTTGATTGGAAAACAAATTTTATCAGTTTTGGCAAAATGCCAGAACCGGAAATTTAATCTAAATTACGGAACAATAATTTCAGTGCCATTAGTTAAGCATTTATTCGCTTGTAAACCATTTACCAGGCTTTAAATAGCGATAAACATACTAATGTTTGCATGTGAGGTACAATTCGCTTTTAAAATTTCAGAAGCACTGAAAAATTTACTTGGATCCCTATCCATCTTCATAATTTCCGTAAAGGTGTCCGTTAAAAAGAGACAATAATTTTTTCCGTGCGAGACCAAATTCATTTAATCTTGCCTGAGTATCAGTTGGGGGCCACGCCGAGAAGTTCTTCGCCAAAACCCTTTTCCTTTTCCAAGTTATTTTCCATTGTTGTGTACGTTCATATTTAGGCTTTGTTGGTTAAAAATCAATTTGTTACGCTGCTAAATGTCGCAGATTCTCTGTTTTACGAATATTTGGCTCTTTATGTTAATTTGAAGGTGCAGTTTTAGTCGTTTTGAGCGAGATTTATTGAAACTGACGTATGTTTTTGCATTATTATATTTTAAGGTAACATGTCGAGCGGTTACGAGCCGTTCGCTCTCAAGGAGGAGGATGCGATGAAGCTCTTGGCTACCCAGGCTCATATCGGAACCACCAATGTTGACTTCCAGATGGAGGCCTACGTATTCAAGCGCCGTTTTGACGGTGCGTATTACTTTCATTACTTGTTTTTAAATGAAGTAGTTTGTAGCGGACTGTGCTAGCAATACATAAATCTTACATGTAATATAGCTATTAGATTATTTTCTTTTAAAGAAGCGTGACAAAATATTTTCACAATTTAATTAATTTCAGGAGTGCATGTGATCAACCTCCGCAAGACCTGGGAGAAGCTTCTCTTGGCTGCCCGTGCTATCGCCGCCATTGAGAACCCTGCTGATGTGTATGCATATTTTCTTCATTGAAGAGAATTATTGATTACTGTAGACGAAATCTATTCGACCTTTCTTTATTCTTTACAAAAAGAAACTGGCAATGCATCACGAATGCAATAACCGTTTTTAAGGTGTGTTGTGTCTGCTCGTCCCTACGCGCAGCGTGCTCTTCTCAAGTTCGCTGCTCACACTGGAGCCACCCCCATCTTCGGCCGTTTCACTCCTGGTTGCATGACTAATCAGATCCAGAAGAACTTCAAGGAGCCCAGACTCATCGTCATCTCTGACCCCCGTGTTGACCACCAGGTTAGTGTCGTTTGTATACTTGTATAGCTTTTTAAATTATTGCATCCATTCGCCCATTTTCAGGCCGTCACTGAGGCTTCGTACGTGAATGTTCCCGTGATCTCTTTCTGCAACACTGACTCTCCACTCAAGCTTGTCGACATCGCTATTCCTTGCAATAACAAGGTTGGTGTTATTTAGCCGTATTTCACATTCATTTTGAACTATATTTTTTGACTAATTTTGCCCTCAATAATAAGTTTTTCTTTACTAAGCAAATGCATTTCAGGGAGAACAGTCTGTCGGACTTTTGTGGTGGCTTCTTGCTCGTGAGGTGCTTACCCTCCGCGGAAAGATCTCTCGCAGCACTGGATTCGTTCTTGAAGAGAAGGAGATCATGCCCGATCTCTACTTCTACCGTGATCCTCAGGAGCAGGAGAAGGAGGAGGTCGTCGAGGCCGTTCCTCAAGTCGAGGTGAGGACTTTTTGTAAGGAAACTTGAGATTTCGTTTTTGTGCGAAATTACAGTGTAGTTTCAGACGAAAATGTCATCACAACCAAATTTTCGTTGGTGGGCAAGATCGCTTTACACTAAAATACTAAACTAATTATTTACGCTTCAAGTAATGATCCCATTTCTTTAGCATGCCGAGTTCAAGGATGAGGGAGCTCTGGAGGGTGGAGCTGCTGATTTCTCCGCACCCGATATTAAGGACTGGGCTGCCGAGACTGCCAACTGGCAGGTAAATTGCATTTTTCTTTGTTGTAGAAAGTTCAACTTTACCTATCGAAATTTAGGCCGGAAACAAGCCTGGAGAGGACCCTGCAGCTACACAGTGGGGAGCTTCCCCAGCACAGGCACAGTGGTAGAGAGTGGAACGAGAAGATTCACACGTTGTCTGTTGTTATTCCTCGACTCGCACCTCTCATGCTCTGTACCACCTTGGAGCTGCAAAGCACCAATCATCATTTGATATGAATAAATCATTGTTGCTTCTTTTAAACGGAAATGTGCATTTCTCACACGGGAAGGGGTGGGGACTGGGTGACTCAGACAAGTGATTGCCAGGAGACGCTTGCTGTCTCCTCTACGAGGGGTGGCCCTTTGCGACGGTTGCTTACTCTGTCTTCCCCTCCATTCTCTCGTCCCTCGTTCATTCTCACTTATCATAGAGAGGCGAATGGAGACGGTTCGGACGCTTTTGTGCATGAGTGCGTCTCTACGCCTCTTTTGACTGATGCACAGAGAAAGATTTCGTTTTCGTGATGTGGTACCTTTCTTCTCTTCTATGAACTTTCTCTTGCAGACTCATAATCTTTGTCCTTTGACTGAGTGAACCGAATGTTCTCTCTTCTCATTGCTGTTCCCTATTCCTGTCCTCTTCCCTTCCTTCCCCCTTTCACAATTCGTGTCTGCTGATCCCATCTCTCCCTCTTCATCAGGGTTAACAGACCGGCCGCTGCCAAATGACCACCAACGTGCAGCGAAACGTCAAATCCGGAACACCGGAACCGGAGGTTAGTTCCCATTCCTTTATTGTCGATTTCACGGATGAACTGCAGTCGCTTACGGACCCTCAATTGCTCCGCGACTACCCACTGGATACGTTTCCTAACTGGAACATCACAACGGATGATCTGTATTATGTAAAGGTAATGAGAAGATTACGGTAGATGTAGTGAGAGATGAAGTGATGTGCCTGTTTGAGTGTGAGTGTGCATAAAGGTTGATTGTTTGTCTAGTGAAACATGGACTGAATGGATGTGTCAGACTACAAACTACAAAGATTATGGAGTACAAATATTGATTGCAGGCTCCTATTGATCGAATTGGAGAGGCGGCCTTTTACATCAGAGGGCATATTACGACCCTCATCCTAGCTGGAAACACTGCCATCATCTTCCTCCAGGTACTCTATACTCTATACCACGGCAGGGTATGCTAGCATGTGGGGGTGATGAAGTGTCGTATACCTCGTGGTTGGAAAGTCGCTTTCCCCGTGAAAAGTTCTCTTGCCCATTTATTGAATGTGACCAATTGGTTGCCATCGATCATTCGCACACAGAATTGTGATGAGAAGGGAAAAAGATTAAGATGAGGAAAGAATGAATGGATAGAGAGGACATCCATAAGGGAATGATCACACATTGTTCCATGCCCTTTCTTGTTTATTCTCTTCGTCATTAGTTTTCTCTTCTTCTACTACGATTAAATGGAGTGAGGCTGTCGTTTCCTGTCTGCCATTTACTTTTCTCGAGATAAGAAAGATAAGCCATTGAATGTTCCATTCCACCTCACATGGGTGCATACTTGTGGATTCATAGAAGTCAACGAAACATAAAAGAAGATTAGATAAGAAGAGGGATGGACATCCAATCAGTCTCCCTCCACTCTCCTCTCACAAGTAGTTGTATCTAGTGTGTCGCTTTTGGGTTCTTATTGACAGCCGTTGATTCCTAGCCGTCTAATTACATTCCCAGTTGTCGTCTCTGCGAAGTGAGAGATGACCACTAGGAATGAAGTTAGACGGCCAGGAATCAACGGTTGTCAATAACAACCCAAAAGCGAAACCCTAGTTGTCTCCCATTCAATGAGATGACAACACAGGAGACAGTAATGGGGGAAGACTGATTAGATTCACATGACTAAGCTGATTCTTTTCCTTCTTTGAGATGGAATCTCCCATATCAATTCACCTTTCGTGGCCATGAGAATTTCACATGCAATGATGCAATGTCAGACAACATTGGGTGCACATCACACACAGACAAATAACTATCGCTCCGGTGTACGAGCGGCAGTTATTCTACCGCTGGATGGTAGTTTCAAAATCAAAACTATTGCGGGGGGAGTCACTTGTGGGAGTCATACTCGACTCCCCATCCATCAAGGGAATTCCTACAGTCTGTGACATCACAATAACTCAATAGTGATAAAAATAGTGATATTCAGTGATAAAAAAGGATGATAAATTATCTTTTGGAATCAGTAAATATGTAGTCATTCTTTACCTTAGGGTTGGCGCTGTAGTCTATCAAGGGAGAGACAACGGCTCTGCGGAGAAGAATGCCATGAAATTTAACGTTTTGGAATCGCTGATTTTGACCTCGATAGAAGGCCTTGAGTAGATGTGCATTGAGCAGACGTGCCTGTTCTGCCTTGCTAGACTACTCCCAATACCTGTATTTACTCTCTCGACTGTTTTGATTGCCAAGTGGAACAGAATAAAAGTGAACGAGATCTGATCCCAATTAACTGCATAAGAGAGATCATTGGTCGTTTCTGCAAGAAAGAGACTCAATCTCACAAAAAATCTTCTCATTCTTCTGCAGTGGAACCAGTCTGTCTATGGTACGCATTTTCTGGGGGTTGGAGGCGCGAGCACCATGGACAATTGAGCTGCAATAATGATATGGGCATAAGCACAATCATTCTCAGCATTTTCACCGGTGCATCGGTCCATTTTACCATTGTGGCACAAATAACCATGGCGCTCGTGTCTCTCGCCCACTATGCCGGCATTGCATGCAGAAACTGTATGCAAATGTGAGCTATTTATCGGGCTATCGTTCTTCCGAATAGTTGTCTCGTCACATTGGAACTAGAAAAATGGCACTATCACATGAAATTTCATTTTTATACTGACACTGAATGAGACGAGACTCGATTTCAGTCTTTCCGCTCCAAGAATCTCACTCGTCTCGCTTTCTTCTTCTCCAATCTCGGATTCGAAACGTTCTTCTTCTCCATCGTCGTCGTCGCTACATGGTTTGTAGTTTGATCGTTGATCTTTCCTCCAATCATAGTTTGATCTTTCAGGCTCTTCGATGCCCGCCTCGGTCGTCTTCTCTCCGCTCTGCTCAGTTTCTGCTTCTTCATCTCTGGATCACTGAAGGTGAATATTGATCGAGGATTACGGTATTCCCCTCAGAACCTCAATTAGTTTAAATTCTCAGGTTGGCCTCTGTCTTCCTCGGCCTCCTGCACCACCAACGATCAGATTGAGTGAAGAGGACAAGGACTGGTCAGTTATCGATTGGTGATTACGGTAGATTTCCAGTCGAGAGTTTGTACTTCAACTTGTTAAATGGCAAGTGGCGCAATAAATTGTGTTGAGAAATGGCTGACATCTGTGGAAGTTGTCGCTTTTTGCAGCCAGAGAAATGATGGAGGGAAGGGGAAGGAAGGGAGAGAGAGAGGGGGGGGGGGGGAAAACCGAAATGAGAAAGGCCTCCCAAGTCTCTTCTTCTTCCACTGGACTACTGCAGACATAAATATGCTCCCCCAAGGCAACAATTCTTTAGCCTTTCACCCCCTTTTCATTTCATTCAAAGTGTCAAAGTCAACTCAATTCATGTCAACAGTGAATTAGACCAGAGACTTGAGTGGAACGCCATTTGATGTGTTTCTTGTAGCCACGATATTTTCCAATAATTAAATATTCGCGACTCCTACCACGATCGTGACTACCGTAATCTTCAGGGCATGGCCGTCTAATCATGCACTCGTTGGCACTGCGTATCCATGGTTCATATGGCTGTATGCATCAGCCAACTATGACCTCAGTTTCCTCCAATGTCTCGTTCTCCTTGCCGTTCTTCTCACTTGTGAGTTCAAACTACAAGAAGCAAAGATCAAAGATCAAACTACAGGGAACTTCGGAGTTGCATGGTCTCGCATCTATCTCGGTGTGCACTCGCCGTGCGACGTTCTCGGAGGATGGACTCTTGGTGAGAGATCAAACTACAAACTGAATGAGCAAAGATCAAACTACAATCTTTTTCAGGAGTCTTCATCATCTTCATATTCGGTGGTTTCGCGATGAGACTGAACATGGCGTATCTGAATGCGGTGACTGCTCAGGACTATAGGTGAGTGCAAACTACAAAGATCAGACTACAATGATCTCTGAACCTTGTAGTTTGATCTCACATCTTCAGTTGGTTCGTTCTCGTGCCCGCCTTCATGTTGTGGATTCATCCGAGGGCCTGGCCAGAGACGCAGAGTTACGGAGAGGTGAGAGCAGACTACAAACTACAGAGGCTATGAAATCATTCATTACTGCAAAATACAATGATCAAGAAATGAATATCGCTCTTTTATTTGGGAAACTGGATGGAATGAGCTGAATCAAAAATTGTGTGTTTCAATAATGTAATGCATTCTTTGAGTGTGTCTGTGTTCTATCTGGAACTGCTCTCATCTGGGCTGGTCGTTATTTCAAGTATGTTTCACATCTTCTTCATCTGTTCATTCGAAGTGCTATTGCAATTTCCAGTTGCCAATGAAAATATTGATAAATACAAAACAATGCAAAGAAATTGCTTCAACTATTCGATATAGATTGCATGAATTGACACGACTGAAATCTTTTCTTAGATTGGGTTCTTCCTCTCCTCATCTTTCTCTTGCTGAGAGTGACATCGATGCTCCTCTACTACAACACGCACTGAGAATGTGCGTCGGTAAGTGCAATTTGATATTTGATCTTTGATTTCCGATAATTGAACTTTGATCTTCGGTTCTGCAGGAGTGTTTCTGATTCTCTTTGGTCGAATCATCATGAAGCGATTGTGTCTGGCTGCCTTCCAAGCCTTCTACACCTCACTCGGACTACAGTACTACTCGTATTCCGAGATGTGCAAGTAAGGAAATGAACAGAGGCGGGAATTCGAATCGTACCTTTAAAGGAGACTGGACGTCTTCCAAGCGACGAAGAGATTCACTGAGAGATTTCGACTTAAACCCGTTCCTGGAACGAAACCGGTGAGTGGACTTATTAGAACATTCAACTAAACATTAGATTCCCCCTTGAATCAATTGAATTTTGTTTGAATTTTTTCTTGTTTCATTCTCTGGAACGCAATGGACCATTTCCTTGATTCAGAGCAATAAGGTTTACATGAAACACAAAAAGAGATATTTATACTTTTTTTCGAGGCACATGACTGAACTCGTTGACGAACCATGGGATATTTCTAGACATGAGAAACAGTTGAGGGGGAGATGGTCAGAGATGTTGTTATTAGAAGTATTGATTGAGTAGAGAGGACAGATCACTAGAGGGGAATGACATCAAATCATTTGAGAACATCGGGATAGACCAGGCAGACATGATTATGGCTCACGGTAAAATATAGGAGCGCTATGGATATTTACGCAATAATGGTGAATTGGACAGATGCGCCGTGATATTTTCATTTCACCACAATGGCACAAATGTCCATGTCTCTCATGTCTTTCACTCCATTACACACTACTTCTCCTCTTTCTCTCACTTGTCCTTCCATTTTACCCTCTCACCTTCTTCTTTCTTCTTCTTCTCTCATATCATTTCCCCTTCAATGCCCCTTCTTCTTCTTTCTTCTCTCTGGTCACTACTGATACCATTGATCGACTCTTCCCTTGGCCACTTCGTCCATCTTTCTTCTTCCCGCCTTTTATCAATTTCAAATATTCAGGGACCGTCGCAGGACCAACTGCCCTATGACATTGATCTGCCAGTCAAGGCCGTGGTTTATGGATTCGTTGGCTTCATGGTGTCTGAAGGATGTCCTGCATTCTTCCAGGTTGTCGGAATATGAGAGATCAAACTGCAAAGTACGATTATTTGTTTATTTGTTAGAATAGAGTGAATGCATGCACGTTGTCGTCATTCGTTTTCTGATCAATGGTCATTTCTCATTTAGTTGGTCACTTTTTGTAAAGGTGAGTGACGAAAACGTGCATAGGTTCCACTTTCTATTGTTCCTACTTATAGTGATCTGATTCCGTTGTATTTGTGCGTTGTAGACATATGAAATTGTATGAAATGATGTTGATTGAGTATTTGTGACCTACGGATTCGACTATTGAGTGCGTATACTTGTAGAGTATTCTGGTAAGAGAAGTTGTTGTGAAATTGTGATCATTGTAATGGAGGGAATGAGTCATTCCATGTGGGAGACTAGAGATTATGGGGAATGGAGAGAGAACAGAGATGAGAGAGTGTGCAAAGAAGAGAGACGCAGACAAAGGAGGAAAAGCTTCGGACTTTATTATTGATAAGGAGACGTGGGCTGAAAACGGAAATGAGTTCAACTACTATATCAGTTATACGTTCATTCCCATTTCCTTCGTGTCGTCTCACTAGATCATCCTTTAATGAAAATATTATTGTATTTTCTTCAAAATTATTTTTTGAAAATCAAAATCAAAATTCAGTTGCCATAGATCTGAATTGCCTATTTATTGATATGTGAAGATTGCGATAAACGGATTTCATTCATTATTTTGTCGTGTGTGCAGTAATTGTGTCCACGACGAGTTCTCAACTCAATCCACTATCTGACATTTCGCAAGAATCTTCTTTCTACTCTTCTCTGCATATTTGTTGTCACTTCGAGACATCCACTCAACATTGTCCATTCTAACGAACTCTTATATCTAGTACGCGCTTTACGATTTTTGGGCGACTGTATTGTCTCATTTTTTCGTGCCATTCCAATGTTTCTCAGTCCTTAAGGCGTACTTTGCATATGTTTCACCCTCAATACTTATAGGAAAACGTTGTAACTAGTAACAGTTCAGTTAGGATGCACAATATACTAGAGTGATGGGAGATTGTCCCCAATTCCTCCTCCATTCCTTATCTTCTTCCATCCATCTTCTCCATGCACTTTCCCCCTTTCGCACTGTTTATTACTATACAAGGGAGTCAATTTGCAACTGTCCCTCGATTGTCTCGACGTCAATTTACTCTCAACAAATGCATTTATCACGTGCTACACAATACTAAATTTACTCTTCTGCGTTCGTGTAATAGCTCTAATTTTTCATTTTATAGTGTGCAGAAACAGTAATGGCTCATGTGTCGAAGAGACCTCCAGAGGACGATGCCAAACTGCCCACTTACAAATTGGTTCGATCTACATTAAAAATATAACAGCTGCGATGTTTGAACCAGTTGAACTAGAAACGTATTTCAAAGCAATCTTCCTTATACTTCATGGTCCTGCCACCTGGAATATAATTCATAAAATCGAATAATGTGCTGCGAATTATTCGCGGACTGTCTGAATAGCTGTCATTTACTCACTGAGATGAAACAGAAGTTAAAGTGTCATTTAAGGTTGTGATTGGAGGTGGAGCAGTAGGAAAGTCAAGTCTGACCATACAGTTCTTTCAGGTATCGTTCACGTTTCATTTATTAGTGCGATTTACTGAGCTCTGAATATCAGTTATATAAGTTATAAAGCAAGAAATTCGAGCAAAATTTGGTGCAAATTTGGATTTCTTTCAGAAGCAATTCGTTGACTATTATGACCCCACCATCGAAGATCAGTACATTCAACATTGTGAAGTGGATGGACAGACAGTTATTATGGATGGTTAGTTGACATAATTTTTTTTATAAATTACCTATCTACTCTGACGCTTTTCATCTGTTCACTAGATATATCTTATAAAACATTCTGAATATTTAAATAATACTCGGATCACGGCCCATCTCTCACAATGAAATTTTAGTGATGGCTGACTTAGAATTAATTTACTAAAAATAAAGTAGCCTCCTTTTAGTTCTGGACACTGCGGGACAGGAGGAATTCGGGGCAATGAGAGAACAATACATGAGGGGAGGAAAGGGATTCCTATTGGTGAGATCATCCTGAAAGTCTCTCGACAGTGTTCCGTGTAGGTTTACTCAGTGACAGATAGGAAATCATTTGAAGAGGCCGAGAGGTTGTACAGGTTCGTGTACAGTAATAGAAGGACATTTGAATGATATGTTCAGACAAGTATTGCGAGTGAAAGATAAGAGTGAATATCCAGTTCTACTCGTTGCAAATAAGGTAAGCATTACTTATTACATTATAGTAAATGAATATTATTGGATTAGCGGACCAAAATTGCCTGCTACGATGACGCCACCTGGTAGTTGCGTAGGATAGCAGGCATAAGGATATTTCACACACTACTATATGCCATGTGTGAAACATTTTTATATCGGGATTACGAAATATGCGCACATTCACTTCCGCACAAGCCATTATCACATAACTCATTATTCCGTCCGTTTTCATTTTTATGAAATACTGTCAACATGAAAGTTGATGATCTTGACGAGACGAACAACTTTGCTGGTTACGGCGAAACGTTAAAATGAAAACCAAACGAGTTATTCTAGAACGGCATTTCGTGTCATCGGAACAATTTAATCCAATAATATGAGCATCTGTCCTTGTTGTAACGAGATGATGACATATCTACTGGTGTTTCCAAATCGGTAGTAAAGTGCATTTCTCATTTGTCTAATTCGCTCGGAGCGGTTGTCTATCGAATGTAGAGACCACAGCTCCACGGACATTAGACGAATAAGAAATGCCCTTATTTCCGATTTATAAACCCCAATATCTTGCAACGACTCCTGAGCAAAGCATTGAACCCCAATCATTCAGATCGATATGGTAACCCAACGAGAGGTGACTCCTGCCGAAGGAAAGGTTTGAATTCAAATATTCGCGCCAGATTCAAGGTTTCACTGATTCAGGCACTGGCGGAGAAGCTTCGATTGGCGTACATAGAGACTTCAGCGAAGGATCCTCCAGTGAATGTCGATGCAGCATTTCATGAACTAGTCAGGATTGTCAAGAGTTTTCCTACAGAGGATGATGAGGTCAGAAGTGACTCATTCTTGTTTCAGCTGTGCAGTTCGAAAATATTTGATCCAGACTTCGAGATTTCTATCTCGATCGCATTAGGGCTGAAAAAGTGCATGAAAAGGGCAAAAAGACGTTCAAATTTTGACTGTTTTACCCTTGGAATAAAAACATCCCCGGTTTTCTCACAAATTAGTAAAGAGTGAATGAGAATTGCGCGAATCAAATATGTTCGACGATGTGAATAATATCTCGTTGACCACATTCCACATTGATTATGAGGTAAAGATTGTTGTCTTTCAGGATCTTGGAGGCCCCTCAGCCACTCGATCAAAGAAGAAGAAAGACAAGAAAGGATGTTGTTTGATGTGAGGAGCAAGTGTTTTATTCATTTTTTCCTTTCATCATTCTTGGGCTCCAATGGAATAGTTTTCATGTCATCATTTCCTCAGATTATTTCCATACCCCTATGTATCCTTTTTCTGTTCCTTTGTTGAAATGCGATCTTTGTGATTATATCCCATTCTTCCTCCATTTTCGTGTATTCATTTCCATTTTAGGCAATTACTTTTATTTGTAATACTGTCTGAAGTTATATAGATACTGTATGCGGGCTCGATACGGCATTCAGAAAATATTTACAGATTTCTACGTAGAGCAACTCTTCCTCATTAACTTAATTATAATTATAATGTAATAAGATTCATGTTGCGAAAGAGGTTTGGCGTATGATATACAATCATTTTGATAGTTTATAGAATTTGTGTTCATAGTATGCTCAAATTGTAAATGCAAGATTGAGAATATCGCTTGTTAAATATCTGTCAATGGTGCTGCGGCAATAAATGCTCATTCCAATGAAAAAGCACTGACCTCAATGCATGATACTGTGTTTAGAGGGGTAATAACAAAATGGCATTAAATATGGCGTTCAGTGGGGTTTGTGAGCTGCTTTCCGAATAGGGTTGCTAAAATATATATATTTCTCACCCGTGTAATCCACTCGGGGCGGTTTTCAATCGCTCGTAGTGACACCCGCTGAGAGAAAATAAGAAAATGATAAGTGCACGTGAATTCCGTTTTAGAAACCCTGTTGTCGACGGTAATCAACATTCTGGTCGAGATGATTGAGTGAGGGATTTGCGTAGGCGCAGATTAAGTACTTCACTGGTCTCTCCATTGGGAAGCCGCTCACAGACTCAGCGGGTTCTATAATGTTAAAAGATGAACGGCAAAGACTAGAATGCTTCTTGTCATTACAATAAATATCTTTTGGGTTTCACGAGGGCCCGGATTAACCAGGCAGGCAATGTTTGATATCGTTCATTATTTATTAGTCAAAAAGTGAAATTCGTATAACCGTTTCAAAATAAACAGTAAAACGCATTTGTTATTGGTCTAAGCTTTTTGTGTAGAACTCCCTTCTTACTCAAAAAAGATTAAAGAAGTCGATCGGTGAGAAGTGAGGGAGCGGGGACGAATGAATAGGCCCAGAGTATTGAATTCCGCGAGAGGAATCTCCCGGACGGCTTCTTTAATATAGGATAGAATAGGCAGTCTTAAATTTTTTATCATTGATAAAGTTTTCGCTTGTTCCTATCGCTGAATCACAATATTGAAATCATCCACACAGTCGAAATCATTAGAAGAAGACTGCCCATTAGTTGTGATACGTACTTGGCTGAAGAAAATCATTGATTGGAATTACACAATGTTTTCATACTCGTCGTTATTTCAACACGCGGAATTTCCGTTTCGACTTGTGGAATTTCCGTTGCTGCGAGATCTCAAAATAAACTATGTTACCTGCTAGCAATATATGAAGTGTTGAGGTGCACCAACATCCTACAGTCACAGAACCTGTTGCAAAAAAACCCTTACCTGCTATTACACTAATAAAGTAATTTGGAAGGTGCATCGCATCTGCAGTTATCACCATCTGTAATTCCATCCTTTTACTTCATGCCATTCAATTCTTCACGTATAACGTCTTTGTCATCATTCGTCTTAAATCGTGAATGTCAACATTATATTTATATCAAATTGATTCACTTATTCTTTTAGTCGTCACGGAACAGTTAAAAAATTTTCACTGGTTTTTTGAATACAGAATTGGTTCACCTTTTTACTTTTGTCAACCTGCACATGGTTGACTGGTCAATCAAAGATGCAGATGCGAAATGAAATGTCGATTAATAAAGGCTCGAATAGCACATCCTAATGTTTTCCTCTTAAAAGATGACAAGAACACTCATTGGCTGAGACTATCACACATTCTTGAGATCAGGAATAGATTGTGTTGCAATGCTGTTAGGGTCTGCACCACTTATTCCCTAAAACACTTCTGGCCAATATAGGCCACTTCAATGTAGAAGATGTTCCCAAACTGATTCTGGTTGACCCGTCTCCCCCATCAATACCATATAGAACCACATTTCATCAGCTGTTTCATGTGAATAACGCAATTTCAACATGTTTCAATTGTTTCTTTATCCATATTTATGCACCATCGTTACATTAATAAATGTTTGAGTCGACAGTGATTGTACCTGTAAAGAGTCTCCCTTCCTCCTTCTCTTCTCTCCCTTCCTCCTTCTCTTCTTTCCTTCCCTCACCTCACAGAGCCACAATGTCTTCCCTGTCCTTCCTACATAGAATACATAGATTCTTGATTGCTCCTCCATCCTTCTTGACATTCTTATCCTCGATGCATCCTTCTGCCACCTCTACATGCATATCCAGACTTCCTGAAGTCTCCTCTTCTGGACAGTCTCCTTCTCTTTCTCACCGAGTACTTCTTGCTGATCATCAGTTACAATTACACAAGGAACAACAGATGCAATCTGTACTGGAGTGTATATCGTTCCACTCGTATCGGTGCGTCGTGCCTGTCACTCTTTGAATGTCATTGGGTCCCGAGTGGAATGTCTCACTTGTTCATACGGTAGCCATGTGTACTCGAATCCCACAGACATGACAGAGTGTTGAATGAGTGCTTGGAATGATCCCAGTTGTTGTCCTGTGTACTTCTGAAGAAGGAGAGGAATGAGTAGTAGATAGACTTCTCCTTACCCTTCCACTGTGGACAAATACTGCTCTTAGTTTGTCTCCCTCCAGCCATCCCCTTCCCATCACAGGCTTTCCATGTAGATACCACAGCATCACAAACTGTTCCTGTGTGTTCTTTCCTATCTTGAGAGGTCTGTTGAGTGCTCTGAAGGGTCATTTCCCTTCTATCACTCTCCTTTCTCCTCACTTGACTAGTTTTCGTTTCTTTCCCTCTGGTACAACTATTCCATCGAAGACATCGTCCCATTCATTGAAAGAGAGAAGTTTCCTTTGCTGAATGAAAGTATCGATTGATTGATTGATTGTCTAGTCCATTACATGTGATACTCTTGTTGCTTGACAAGTAGTACATTGACATGATGGAGGTCCTCCCTTTGAATTACGAACCAATATCTCCATTTTTTGTGCACTCATCTCCTTTTCGCACATCTGAACACTTAATTCTTATCCTTTCTCTTCCCTCCATCAACCTCCAAACACTTTCCATCAACAGCAAAGTAAGCCCTTCCCTCTTTCTTGTCCAAGTATCCAATCGTTCCCTTCAACACTCATTCCTCATTCATTCTTCCTTTTCTTCTCTTGATACCTTCTCAATCCAGAATAGAGGCATTGAGTATCCACACACAACTGCACAAATATGACCATCCAAGTCCGATTTGTTCTCAACACTTTCATTCCTCATTCAATCCATTCTGTCTCTCACAGCGAATGCGGTATACGGTATCCATTCATAGTAGAATCCCATATGCGTGTGGTCTCCATCGAATTGCAACAGTTGAATCACTTCAACATCCTTACTGGCAACCACTTTCTTCTCACACGCGAATGAGCACTGAAGAGGTCCTTCTCTCCTAGTCCCCTTCCCCTTCCCCCTCCCCACCTGTAGTCTCCCCGACTCGTTCCATGCCTGACCCAACACGGGCATTCCGTGTCTGTACCACAGCGCCACAGCAACATTTGGGTGTCCTGCTGGTTTGACAGTCTGTGGAGGGAAGGCCGTTCCAATCTCAATTGGTATTGTAGAGGAGGAGGAAGCGGATGATATACCTGTTGGGTGGTCCAGTTGTCCTCCTTCTTCATCGTACCCATGACAGTCGACCGCCCAGTTGAAGGAAAGGAGGAGGAGTGACGAATGAGATCATCATTCCGCCCGTCATTGACTGTGCGCGCAGCCGGTCAGAATGGACGTGAGACGATCATTTGATCTGTGTATGCAATGTGCCTTTTTGAATGTGCCCTCTAGGCAAATTTGAGCTATGGATTTTTTCGAGCAATGAAAAATCGAACAAAAGTATAAACAATAAAATAAATTCAAATAATGAATGATTGATTGCAGTTCCAAAGACCCAAAGAGCAACGGCATACGCTTTCAGTTTTTTTTTGAAATTCCGTTCTGTTTTGCTAATAATGGTGTGGTGCGCATGCGCACTACATGTTTGTGCAGAATGCGCCAACGAGGACAATCAATCAATAATGTGTCTGAATGAGTAACTTTGATCGATTTCCAACCTCATTACAGCATTGCTCATGATTGTCTCTCGACAGGGTGGATCATCCAGTTCGTAGTCCTCAAACATTCTCTATTCTCTAGTCGAAAGAGAAAAGCACCGGCAGTACTCCCGAGTTATTGATTAGCACAGTCAATCCATCTTCACCCAACACGGCAGACACCTACAAGTAGCGAGTTATTTAGAGTCGAGTGTCAGTTGAGAAACCTGTTCATAAGCCTCGAGAATACTTTCTGCACGTCCATTCTTGTGATGTGTAGACGAGGGTCTGAGATTGACTTCAATTCCTACAACAATGGTCTTCCTTTAGGCACAGAAAGTGTTCGTGTTACATTAGCATTCACAGGATCTCTCGCAGTTGCGAAGACATGGACGACATCTTCGAGGGAGAGGAAATGGTGAACGAATCCGAGACCGATTCCACGATTGCCACCAGTTATGAGGATGGAATGAGGAACGACCATGGGAACAACTGAATGTGAAGAAAGGAGAACCACAACGACGAACGATTATATAGTCGAAAAACGGAATTGGAAAAAATAGCGAACAGAACATATCAATTGCTAATGATTGATTCACGAATGTAAATGATGACTTGAGGACAGCTTGTTCATAACCACGATCAATCTTTGTTTCTCTGTCTGTGCTTATCTCGTTGTCTCTCGTTTGTATTCACTGGGGGTGAATGATAATGGTCGGTGTATTGTGTGCTGTGACACAAACAACAAGTCTACGAGAAAATGGCATTTATGAATGTTCGTGATACACGATAGTTCAACTCCTTGTATATCCGAGTCTTTCTCATGTCTTAGTGGTATGACATCGTGCTTGAGCGTACACTGAGAAATTGTGGCCACTGTCCTGAATGGGAAACAGTAAACAACGAAATTCACGTATCAATGAATGACGTGAAAGTCGAAGGAACCAACAATCCTCAGAGATTACCGCTATCGAGTAATGACAAGAAAGATCACGAATTGTTACCGATCAAGGATAAGCCCTATGACACACTTATCATCATCTTCTATCAGTGTGTACAAACCTTATCGGCCAGAATGAACTGAATCTGGTAGGGAGAATCATCCTTGAGTAAGCTGATGATTGACTGAAAATGGGAATGGACATCCAGACAAGTACTTTTTGGGAACTTCTGCTGATGTCCGGACCCTAGTGTTATGTAGGCTACTGTAGTACAATGTACCTAGTTTACTATATTATTACAATATGCTGCAGAAGAAAGATTACTGAAGCAAGATAGTATACTACAGAAACCTACAATGAACTATGATCAGGGAATCAGCAGCATTACCAGTTGACGTGCTTATGACTTTTGATCATTTTCCGTATGTGAGAATTCACAAAAATTGTAATCGGGATCGATAGTGAATATATGGAATAATGAACGAATGACAAGTGCAACACAACAGTGATTAGTTAAAATTCAACTCACATCAAATCCAGTAAAATCCATCGTAATTGTGATGTCACTCTCTCCCTGAAAAGAAATATTCGTCAAGACATCCTAATGAAATCCTGTACCAAGTTCAATGGACATGTCACTCCATTGTGGCAGGCAGGACGATTATCTCTGAACAATTGAACTTTTGTTCTTTCAAGACTCCGACCAGATCAAAGTGAGATTAACGACTGAAAGAAGGACTATTCACAATGGAGTCACTCACAACAGTCCAAATGTGGGTACGTCAGACCACGAGCAACCCGACCACCCACCATACTGCCACAACTGAAAGAGAGGTTTAGATCCATCTGTATGGATATTGATACTACTTTAATAGACATTGTGAATCCATCTCCATCCCAGGGATTTGCCTCATTATTGGAAAGATGCGCCTAGAACACGAGTCATAGCGGATTTCCGGATATTTCTTTTTATGGCCCAACCTTGATAAGAAGAGGTTCGGTCAAACGGATTGGATACTCAACGTTGCCTCAAAGAGTTTCATACAAGTGCAGACAAGTACTAAACAGACCAGTGGAATCAGTAGTAGACAGATTGGATAGATGGACTGAGGCATTTCCCGGACCTCCCCACCATGCAAGTCTAGCGTCAGTTCCATTTGGAAAGCCACAATCTCTTGGAAAGGAGAAGGAAAGACCAATCAATGTGGAAAGAACAACAAAAGAACGAAGCATCTGAAAGAAAGACCTTCATTCATTTGAAATAGATACTTATATGTGGAAAAAGTGATTTCGAAAACAGATCGATTTGGAAGGAGACGAGTGGTGTGAGTGAAATGGGGGATGAAGCTCCTTCGGATGATGCTCTTTATCAGGATGTTCAATGGGAGAAGTGAAGAGTCTTATCGACAAAGAAGGAGATGAGACACATAAGTACTCGCAAACGTTGTCATCTTCACGCGTTTTGACATGCTGATAAAGATTGGAATACCGTTGGACAACGACACGTCTCAATCTCTTCCTATTAGTCAGAGCTTGAAAAAAGCATCACATTGTCTCTTGTGTATCATCATGTGCTATCGTGTCCAACTCGTTCGGAAGTCCTCGTTCTTCCCATTCCATCGTGTGCTCATTGCCCCCATTAACATGGGCACCGTGTAGATAGGAAAGGGGCGTTTCCTCTGTGCCCCTGTAAATAGATATGAAAGCACTCGTGGAATGTTGAACAGTCATTTCATTTCAGGCATTCTTTATTTTAGTGTCTTTCGGGGGAAACGAACGAATTTATCTGCTAAAGCCGGCCACTCCTTCGTGTAACATCTCGTTTGAGCGATCATGGAGAATTCTGCTCTGCAACACCGATTATTATTCTTATGTCGCGCAACAGTAATCGTACTTCAAATTGCGTGAAGTCCATCTTGTTATTCACGTCCTTTTCACTCTGGACATTTTTTTTTCAATATGTGATACCTCACTTTCATAACAGTCGATGCAGACCTTTTCTCGCCACTCCGATCGTCTCTCCCTTATCGAAAACAGTGAATCGAAATCTACAGAAGTCCAAATGTAATTAGATACTTCAGAGTAACAACATGAACATGCGAGACTAAGAGTAAGTGATGCAGTGTCAGTAATCGATTCACGTCATCTGACAAGATATTATCACCCCGATATTGAAGCATTTTCACTGTTTGGTCTACACCTTTTAGCAATGGTTGCTTTATATTTATTAGTCCTTTAAAATAATGCAGATGCAGAATGATGGGACAAAGTGGACAGGACGTGTGATAACCATCGATCGTCTTTTCGGAAATACAGTGCACCACAGCTGTCTGTTCACTCATTCCGACTTGTTTTCTATGATAAACGAGAGTGAATGAGTCGTCGATAAGTACAGACACAAAAGGTGTACTTTTTTGTCGAAATGTGACCCCTAGTGATAACCACACGCGTCGTGATTTTCACTGAACATAAGCATTGATTTCCATTCAGAATTCACTCGTTCTTCACGAAAAGTCGGCCACAACTTGGCAATATCTCTATATTGCCCCAGTTGTGGCAATATAAAGAAATTGCCACATCTGGGGCCTAATTGTAGTGACCTTCTTTTTCATCGAAAGCTTACATCTGAGTCCATTCCACTCCGTCGCCTCCCTGTGTTGTCTTTTGAAATTTAGAAATTTCCCATTAGACAACCGTCAAAATGATCAGTCATCTGGACCATCAGTAGCTGCGTAAGCGAAGTGGAATAGGTAGAGGTGCAGTCATTCAAGAAGATTTCAATGTTTTCATGAACTCTTTACTGCATAGCTTGAATGGCGGCGTTTCCCGATCGCTGAGAATAGTTTGATTTAAAACTCTAAAATAAATAAGCTGCCTTATTTGCCGCCGTACCATTGGAAAATGCGCAATCACTGAACCATCGCAATAAAGGTTACTGTGAGGGAGCCAGTCTGAAACATGTCTGAATATAATTGGATTGGAGTGATCAGTGATGAGGACATTTATCTAACAATTCCCTATCTGTGTAAATATTCCCGTTAACACGAACGCGTGACAATTCCGGTACAAAAGTAACCATGAAATTCGGACAATGCCTTGTTGTGTGCACAATCAGTTCTAATCTTGTTAGAAGAATTTTCGAATGCTTTCTGTATATTGAATAAAAATATGATGTCATTAATATAGTTTGTGTTGGATACATTTCAATAAATTTATTCACATTTCATATTGACAAGTGTTCAATGGAATGAGATCCTTGACTAATTCTGAGTGCGAACTCGTGCCTGGACGTACACAGAGAATGAATGACCACTGATCTACAATGAAGATAGTTCATGGTTGAAAATGAATTGCCCGTTTGATACCTTATCAGAGAAGATGAATGCAATCTGGTATGGTTTGTTGTCCTCAAGAAGTGAAATCGTGGGCTGAAATTGACAACATTTCCTCTGTCAGGATATAACATGGGTATTTCTAATTTTTCACGAATCTCGAGGCACTGAAAATGAGCACCGCAACTCTTTGACATTTACGGTCAGAATCCAGCCAAACGGCTTCATATTTTGGGCTTTTTTGGACCGAAAAAAGCCCATCGAGGACCCACGAAAACCATACCAAAATCCTGTTTCAAAATGGCCGAAGATTGAACCACAAAAGACAGCCAAAAAAGTGGTCCTCCGAGACCTTTCCCGGACTCCAATCCGGCTGAATATTGAACTCCAAAACATCGCCAAAAGTAGTCGAGATTCAGACCCCGAAAATGCCCCACGTTTGAGAGTCCCCAAACCTAGCCAGAAATCGGGTCGAATTCTGGCTATGTTTTCAGAGCCCCAAACTTCGCCTGGCTTGTTGACAGATGCAATTGCAATTGCATCTGTCAACAAGTTTTAGAGCCTTTTGCAATTGCATCTGTCAACAAGTTTTAGAGCCCCTATCTGGCTATGTTTGGAACTCTATCGTAACCCTCACATCCGTGGAGTAGAAGGGCATGTAGAGGTTCATGTCGTGTTCGCCCTAAGATACCAATCTGTTACAATGATCAACTTGTTGATTGCCTACCTTTTTGAGTGGACAAGATACGTGAACACCACAAACGAGTTGATTATCACTCAAAGATTGTGATGATCACGGTAGTTGCATAGTACTTACAGTAGTCCGAAAGTGGGAACCTCATTCCATGAACATCCAGCAGCTCCTCCATACTGCCACAACTTCATGGAGAGACTGAAGGACTGTCCATTCCATTCTGTTGCCTCGTTGTTGATAAGATGAATCTGAAACACATTGTCATTGAATCAATATCATCTTGGAATCTCACATCAATCAATAGTGGCTCAGTCAGTAGGATCGGGTATTCAATTGCATCTGAAAGATTCATCTTTTTGTAGTAGACAACATCAAGTCTTACTGGATGTGTTCATGGCCTTCAATCCAGTCACTTGAACGGCCGAGTTTCCCGGGCCCTGAATTCAAAATAGAGAAGTTTCTGAATGAGAAGAGTACCTGCCACCACGTGAGTCTTGTGTCCGTTCCATTGGGAAATCCACAATCTGCATAAGCGACGATGAGAAGAGAAGAAAAGGCAAAGAGGGAGAAGAACATTGTCTCTTGAGGGGGAAAGGACATACAATTCAGACACCACCGTCTATTTATCTGCCTATTCTTATCTGTGTGTGATGTGATTCGGAAGGATGACAATCCACAGTTCGAATGGACGTGAATCAACGTGTTTGTGGGGGAATCGTGTGAAAAATGTTTTATTGAAGAGATAAGAATGAATGGGATCAGTCCAAAGGTTAGACGAGATGAACCATGCTCACAAAAGATGATTATGAAACAACAAATATTCAGGGTGCTACTCTCTTTCGCCATTCAGGATAGTCCTCATCCTGATCTCGAATGCGACCCAATCATTAACTTCGCAAAATATCCTGATTGATAGCATGAAAAAGAATGTCTCAGAGGCCTGTATGTTCATCGGCCGAATGTTTTATCGAGTGATCTAGTCACACACCTTCACACTCTTCAACAGACGACTCTCGCAGAGCAAGGATGATCGTTCTCATCATTGACAACTAGGTAGGGGATTGAACCAGGAACTACCAGAGGCAGTTACTGACCTGTTACCACTCAGCTACATACACTACATTAGGCAGAGACTCAGATATACCCCATTCCTTTGTGAGATAATCGCTGCCGGGAAGGAACAAGTCTGGTAAATTCTGCCTAATGAAGTGCTCACCCTGTGGCTGAATATTTCCATGCGTTACAAATCTATCAAAAACTCTAAAAAAACAACTTAAAACGTATTATGTAACAATTCTAGTTGTTGGAAAACTTTGTGTACTTTATGAAGTCATATCATTTGCTTATACGTCTGCCACGAGATGTTTTGTGAGAATTAGAAGCTGTGGCCAAAGCGGACGGCGGTATCGTTCAACGTTTATGCGTTTACATTGTCGGTCGCGTGTGTACATTGCTGGTTGAGGAACATAAAATGATTTCTAGTAGTTTATGCTTTGTGAGTCTTTCAAATAAAGGAGAGACGGAGGATCCATTTATTTACAATTGGATAGGTGGTTATCCCTGAGTGCGACAACGGGCCTGAGCGTAGACGGAGAACGATTTTCCGCTAGTCTGAAATGATGGTTCATCTCACGTTCAGTACTGTAATTGCTCATCCATAAAAGTAGTATAGGCCGTTTACCAAGTTATTTACAAAAATCATCTAAATAATCCCACCTTGTCGGAGAAAATGAATAGAACTAGCGGAACTACGCTCACTGCGTGAGCTCCGTTCCGCCAGTGCTATGGGGTCCGTCCGGGTAAGGGGTCTCATTCAAACATAAGGAGTTTGCATTTTGCGGTTCCTTATACTTGAAGCGATTGTGGCTAGAGGGTGGGGCTACACTACGCTAAGCCAGATGGTGGGGCTACACTACGCGAAGGTAGAAACGTATAAGGAAGTTCATAGATTGTGGGTGTTAAGGATAAGCTCCAAACGCATCTCGCTGAGACGCGAATCGCTTGAGTTAAGTCGGAAATTTAAATTTAATAAAAATTTGCTAAGGTTGGGGGAGCCTGCGGCTCCCCAAAACTTAGCAGATTTTTGATATTTTAGAATTCTTCGTGGTCGATTTGGGGTATGGGGTGAAAATTGTGG
>JACMIF010000305.1:26523-39171 GCA_014805445.1 Diplogasteroides magnus | reverse complement strand
CCCCCCACCCACCCCCCCACACACCCCCTCCCTCCCACCCCCCCCCCCCCCCCTGGGCCTCGCCGCGCCGGGGGTGAGAGAATGTGTGGAAGAAGAGAGCGCAGATCATCAGGCGGTAGAATATGCGCAGTAGGAAGCGAATTTGTGTGCGTATTGAAAAAATATGGAAAGAGGAGTGAGCCAATTGGGAGAAGAAATGGAAATGGACGCTTTGGCCATAACAGCTAAATTCGCGCGTAAGAGTCGTGGCTGCATTGGTATCACTGTATATTTTTCGAACGAGTCGCTAGAAATAATTGAAAGAAGTATATGAAATCCGCCCATTAGCATGGAATCGCCGACAAAAAGAGGGGGTTCTCATACTATTTCCGAACCGTGAGAAGATGGTACTTCAGGAAATGGAAAGTTATTCGGAGCGCGGCCTTTCTCATAGAATTTCCGATTAGAACGCGAGGGTGGAGCGAGATTGAACTTGCAGCTTTGGCCGTTCAACGAGGGCAATATTCCACCTAGTCAGTGGCACTTGGGATATGTTTCATGGCCATAATAAGAGTGAATGCGAGTTGCAGAGAAGATTTTTCCATTGAGCCCTTTTAAAAAATGATATTGATAATTCTGAGCCAAACAATGTAAAAGCGGTGATGACTGGAACATAAACATAACAAAGGGTAAATCGATATATCGATTCGACAAATACCGTAACCCGACGCTCACCTGTCGCGTTGGGCACCTGCGCGATGTTCCGGCCGTCCGCGTACACGAGATACGAGTGGATGGCCGCCCTGCGATAATTGCGGAGTTTAGCAGGATAACGGAAAGTTCCGCCGTTTAACAGCTCATTTGAAGTACTCAAAATCGAAGTTCATAGGTTGGTGTGGTAAAAAAACAATGAATTTCTTGCTATTTTGCTACATTCGTGAATAACTATGAGGATAACAACGACTATTTGGTCGTCTACAACGTTTATTGGTTCCGTGAAGCATATTTGGAATTCTTATTCTGCAAAACTAAGTATTTCTCATCCGCCTAATATTATGAATCCTATCTGAACTGTTATTCCTAGTACGCGTCTCACACCTGGATGCCACCCTGGTCTTTCATTTTCGCGTGCTATTTCGTCCTAACGTGATATGTTTCAACGGTACGATAAATAGACTAGAGCAACAGTTCAGTTAGGATGCGTAATATCTGCTGAGTGTTTTCTATCAAAAAATGGCTGTGCGCTTTCTGCCGATTTAAAAGTCCCACTAAATCGCTTTAAAAAGTGCATTTCAAGTGCAAACCTCGACGGGAGCTTCGGCTGTGTGGTGACGGGATGCCAGGAGACGAGAAGCGTGCCCGGCTGCGGTCCCACCTCCACCTGCACAGCGGTCGGCGGATCCGGTAGACCGACTGAAAATAATAATATTTTTTGAATTTGAATTTTCCCGCCAAAATTTGAATTTAGCCCCAAGGAGGCATTTTCCAACTCAGTGAGATCTTGGCCACTGTGCTTTCATTTGGCCAGTGATTTATCAGCGGCCAATCACTGGCCAAAAATTGGCCGGCCAGTGGCCAATATTTCACTGAGAATGTCACGTGTGGAAAATGGAAGTGGGTGGGCGTAAAAGAAGAAGAAGAAGAAGAAAAGGAGGAAGGAAGGGTGCCTAAACCCCAATAGAGAACGAGAACAAAACAAAAGCACCGGAAGAGCAAGGATTTTGCGGAGTGGGATGGGTAGGGTTTGTAAATCAGTAGTAAAGTGAATTTTTCGTGAATCGTCTAATCCACTCGAAGCGGTTCTATGTCGAACGCAGAGACAACTGCTCAGCGGAAAATCGACGAATGAGAAATGCACTTTACAAACCCTGTGAAAGAAGGTACGTCATGGACGTTTGCGCCGAAATCATGATATGGACAGATGCGCCATCATTAACTGCATTCATACTGTGCATCGGTCTATTTCATCATTTCGGCGCAAATGCCCATGGATGTCTCGTCTTTCATCCGGAGGGAGAAATGCAGACAATTCTGAATGTATTGGCATATTATGACAATAGATGTGCACTATAGCGAAGGCCTTTGAAATAAGCATGAATATATACCGAGAATGATGCATATTTCAACGCTTTTAATTATGATTGAATTCAAATTGCTTGTTTCGCTGGTTTTTACGGGTTTTCACTAGGCTTGGTTGGCTTGAAAAGTGGGGCGGAAGAGTCGGTTGTGAGGGCTCACGGACTCAAAAAGGCCCTGAAAAGAGTGGGGGAGAAGCCCCGTGAAAGGGGAAGAAAGGGAGTTTCACTAGACTTTGGTTATGGTTTGCAGTTTGGCTACTTTCTGAGCTATGTTTCAACGCTACTATATATTTGAGGATATACTCTCTGTGAAACATAACCCATAAAGTAGTCGAAATGTCCACCATAGCTTGGATGGCTTGAAAGGTGGGGCGGAAGAGTCGGTTGTGAGGACCCATGGACTCAAAAGGGCCTTGAAAAGAGTGGGGGAGAAGCCGTGAAAGGGGAAGAATGGGGTGCAGGAAAGAAGAAAAGGCAGCAGTGCCAGGGGAAACCACCGATTCCAACTTTTGCTTCGCTTGTCTTTTTCCACACATACACAATTTGCATCGCCTTCGCTACAAGAAGAAATGTATTGAGGGACCACACACAGCTTTGCCGTAGATATTTGCTCCGAAATGGTGACAATAGCACATACTATATAAAGTGTTGCAACTGAAGACAATTTCCATTGCGCAATTTATTTTTTTACGAGAAAAGCCATAGATCAGGATTGGAGGGAGTAAACTTTGGCCCTTTTAGCCCCCCCCCCCTTCCACTTGTGAATTTCTGCATCTCCTAACTTTTCTCTGCGAGCGCAACCCCTCCGGCACTTCAGATGGGAAAGCGGAGAAAGGCGCTCACTCAACTCTAGCCTGGGGTGAAAGACAAGGACGCTATGAACAATTGCGCCATAGTGGCGAATTGGACATGTGCGCCGCAATGATGCCGACAACGACGGCGCATCGGACGAACCTCTCGTTGGGCGAGCGACATTAACGCCATATTACGGTCATAGACGTCTTAAAGAAGCCGTCCGTGGAGGCTGTGAGGCGCTTCCCGACGGGGACATCAATATATGCGATGTGAGAAAGCGAAGGATTTACATAGACGCAGCGAAAACACTTCGCAAACTCGCCGAACGGCTTCTTTAAGCTTCTAATTGTTCATCATTCCCCACTTTTATGTCATGAAATCTTTGCCATCAGTTCTACAGATCTTTAAATATCGAAATTCACGGTGCATTTCATTTCATAGTGATTTTTGATTTCTTGAATACTAACTCTTTTGCCCATTGGTTTGCTGTTCTTGTTCATCCTTTTATTATACCTATGAAACACATGAGGGATGGGCGTTTGCCGATTATTTCAGTCCATCAGAGGTGACAATTTACCGCCTCCATCTTTGCACTCTAATTAGGCGAAAGAGACAATATTTTCCTATTTTGTCACTAAATACTGGCAGTCACTCATTTCGCAGTTGGACTTTAGCACCACAATAGTCAAATATTCACCCAACACTTTAGTCATACGCCCTCTTCCTCCCACTCCTTTCTCTTTCCTTATGCAGTTTTAACCAGGAGAAGAAGAAGAAGAATAAGTAGAAGAGGAGGACTCGCAGCAAACAAACGCACACAAACACACATATGTGCACTAGGAAAGAGGGGGGCTTATGAATGTTTCAGAAGGGCTGGAACCCCGCTTCGCAACCAAAACAATTGTCTCTAGTAAGCAACGCTTTTTGAATAATAAGTGCATTATTTGTCGTATCTACTCTTCGTAAAGCTGTTCTCGCATATAGTGATAGACAACCGCTTGTCGAAGAGTAGAGATGACAAATGATGCACCTATTTTCCAGAAAGCGACGCCTCTAGTGCATTCGCGCGGCCGCAATAATGAATATTCTTCACAGATTTTTGCAGCGAGTGAGTTGATAGAGAGTCCGTAACTTTGGAAAAAGTGTACCCGCTTTGTCAATTTTCCTTTTTACATTAAGAAATATGTCTTACTTTTAGGAAGGGTCTTGAAGTCGATACACCGCTCCACCGGTCGTTGTTCGAGCACGGCCTATAATTGTTTATGAATATTTATTCAACACATTTTTTTAAAATCCCGCTGGCCTAAATTCATATTTCGTAAATTAGAATGAACTGCATTGCATTGTCAAAAACTCTATGAAAATACACCGCACCGGTGAGAATAATTACATGTATGCTTCAAGGCCTTCATATAACGTCTACGAAATTTTATATAGCAATACTAGATCGATCCGGAGTAAAAATAAAAATGTTATTATCCACCTTGGGATGCTTCGTCCGCACGGAGATGCGGTAGATCGTCGACGGCTGCAGGCCCTGCACTTGGACCTGCAAATTCGAAATTTGAATTTTCCCGCCAAAATTTTGAATTTCCCGCTAAATTTTATGTTTCAATTTGGGCCAAAAATCATATAGTCTGTAGAGGAATGAGCGCGGAAATGAATCATTAATCGGGTCGGGGCTGCTTAACATTTACCGGGCACCCACGATTCTCAGGTAGGGAGTAATGTTTCCAAAACGGTAATTTTATGTGAGAAAGTGCATTTCTCATTATCTAATCTCCGAGGGGCGGTTGGCTCTCGCCCATGATGGACAACCGATCCGAGGAAATTCGCCAACAGAAAAATGCACTTCTGCCTGTTGTCCCTGCCCTAGTAAGGACTTCTTTTCCAAAATATTATAGTGCAATGAGGAGATCATCATGGCGCAAATGTTATAATCGTCCTTTCTGATGTCTGACGAAAAAGTCGTAAATATGTAACTCAAGAAATTATGATATGTTTCAAGCCCATAATAAAAGAGCCAAACAAACGAAAATACGATTATGGGTGTAATAGCAGCATATAATGGAGAAATGGGCTAATGCATAATCTTATCTAAACAATTTCGACGCAAAAGTCAACGTCGACCTTGCTCAACATGGGTGCTATATATGAATGCATCTTGGGTTATGCTTCATCGCTGGTATATCTTCAAGTATATGCTAGCTTGAAACATATGCGAACATCAAACTGTAAACGAATGGGTGCAGACACAAATGCCACAGATGGATGGAACTAATGAATGAGTGGGACATTCGTCAGATCGTCAACAACTGCAAATGTCACCAAAAGCCCCTCTCTAAGGTCTAATGAAACTCAAAAGCTTGGAATATGTTTCAAGCTCATATTAAAAGGGCCAGATAATCGAGTATACGATAATCGCGCGGTCAGAAAATCTTAGATATGTTACTGAAAAAGGAATGTCAACACATAATGCAGGAATGGACTGACGCCCCATCTGTTCTCAACCATTTTGGTGCAAAGATCAACGTCGACCGTGCACAATATGGGTGCAGACACAAATGACAGCACAGCTAAAGGGAACTAATGAACGTGTGGGCATTCCGTCAGGTCGTCAACAACGGGGCGCATCGTCAGCCAAATGTCACCAAAAGCCTCTCTGCCGCGTAGTTTTGTTTACCCAATTAGTGGCTTGGCTGCTCCTGCCCACCCTTCCCTACTGTCTCTCTCCGAGACGGTCGTCTCTCCCTATCCAGGGCGCAAATCGACCACTTTGAAGCCCAGGAAAAGCGGAAAAACAGTCACCCTGTCATCCAACGACAGAAAGACCATGGACACTTGCGCCTTAATGGTGAAAAGACGTGATGGCGCATTTGTTTATCTCATCTTGTTGGCGCAAATGCCAAGAGCGGTCGTCTCCCAAGAATCAAGGGGATACACGCGCCATTGGCAAGACAGGAAGGCCAGAAAACTGAGCGGCGTCAAGGAAATCCGATGCCCCCGCCTTCTCAATGTAGATCTTTGGCGAGAAAGAGATAGTGCACTAGGGATCTTTTGCTGTCTGACCGCATCGGTGAGAAATTGTCTTTTACGAATAGTAGACAACAAGAGCACAGACAGAGAAAATGCAAATGCGTTTCAAAAGTCGATCCCTTTAGTGGACCCGGCTTCTCCGCGTCTCTTCAAAAGACACACTCTCTCGTACTCTCTAGCCTCTCTGCTCCCTCTCGCATTAGCATGCTCTCTAACCCTACCCCCCCCCATTTCTGGGAAATGCATCGCCTCGAATTATGAGAGAAGCCATTATCGTGAGTCATGAGACTATCAAGTGTGCGGAAGTTGGTGTAATTTGAGAAATGACAGACGAGGTTACGGTAGTTCGCACCAGGGGCTGAATATGGGAGGCGAACGTGACATTTGCGCGTTCGAATGCATGGCGAAATGACGAACGACTCGGTCATTGTTCTCCGATTCAGAGTCAGGGTAAGAGGCATGTGGTCCGTAGATGCTATTGTCGTGGTGCTTTGGTGATTTACCATTATGGAGTCAATGGCCAAAGCACAGAACTGCAGACGATATTAAAGAAGGAGGCAGCGCGCTAGGGACATTTGCACCATAATGGTGAAATGACTGTCAATGAAATTATGAGGCAACTGTCGTAACAATCGTCATGATCAGTCTCCTCCCCCTACCCTGATTGCGGGGTGAATGGACAAGTGCGCCATTGTGGTGAAATGGATGCTTGCGCCGTGAGTATGACAAGAATTATGACGCATTGTCCATCGCACCATAACGGCGCAATCGCCCATGGCGCACTTATCTTGCGTCCGGGAGATCAATGGAGCCGAAGCGCGAGCGTTACTAAGAAGAAAGGGGGAATGAGAAGAACGGCGGAATTACTAGTGACAGACGGACCGGAAAATTGTGCATAGCCATGCTCATATCTCCGTGTGAGACTATGAGGGTAGTGTTGGCAGATTCAATCCCAAAGATCATTCCGCCCCTCTGCGCTCTCTATCGCGTGGTCGGCTAGAGAAGACAGCACGATAGAGAGCGCAGAGAGACGGAATGCACTATGGGATTCACTCTAAGAAGACTGCTATGGGGAGAGGAGATGGGTGATGGCTACTCAAGCAAGAGTGCCATTCACTTGATAGACAGATCGGTTTCTGAAATATTACAAAAAAATGATACGACAACTATCTGTGCGGACGATAAGCGAGCATGTAAGCCGTCTGAAACATATTTGCGCGGGGTATTATTTAGGGTGTCGTAAATGGAACTATATTGACAGCCGGTCAAAATTTGTATCATTTAAATGTTTGCGTCTATAATCGCCCGATCGTGTTTTTAGCTTCAATCCACCACTAGTGATGACGGCTGTCAATAAAGTTTCATTTACGACACCCTAGTATTATTGTGATATTGTTCGGCACGGTTTCTTCTGTCCATTACCCTGTTGCACAGGCGTTGTTCATCTTGAATCTATTGAATGATATATAGAAAACAGTGTTGGAGGTGGAGCATGGCGAACACCATTCAAGCTGTAATAAGTACCGAGTGAAACATAACCAAGATGTGGATATCAAAGCGTAATGGGTTAAAATTTGACTTTTAGAGAGCGGACTGAAACATATGTTAGCGAATCCCAAAGTGCATTCCGCCTTTCTGCGCTCTCATTCACTGGGTTGTCTACGGACCACACGCTAGAGAGCACACAGTGATGGAATGCACTTTGGGATTCACTCTGCCAACACTGCTAGGAGGTCCGAAGGCTATTAGGACAGCATTAATTGTTTTGCGTTAACCAAACGTAGCATTAATGTGAGATCATAAATCATATCTATTCTATGAACCGAGTGAAACATATCTCAACCAGGCATTATACATCCTGAATGGACAAGGACTCGAAGGGTCATTGCAAATCCTGAGCACTTTCCTAACAGGAAAGTACGTCAGCAGCAGTCTGACCACGGTGCTTCCTCCTCGAGGAGAGAAGCAGGAAGGAGGAGGAAGCTGAGGGAGAAGCTCTTTCCCTCTCCTCCTCTCTTCTATGTTATCGTCTATAGGGGGAGCGAAACATACTTGCGCCGTGTTGCTGCAACCCTCTCTCTTGTTCGGTCGTCTCTCCACTAGGATAGACTGTTGGACTGAGCGACGGCGTGAAACCTACTTGCGCCGAGTTGCAGCTACTATCTCCCTCGATAGAGAACAGCTCGGGAGAGGAGAAGGGCTAAGGAGAAGCTAGTACGAGAAGCTGCCCTGAGGGCTCGTAACGTAGATCACGAGAGATTGAGATTGCATTAGCATACATAGTCTTGACTAGCTTATTACCCGCAGACATGTCTCGCCGACAATCTTTGGGTGGAGTCTAGTAGGGAAAGGTGGCTATGCGGCTGAGATTAGTCATACCTACACATGCGGTCATTTTATTGGAACTGTGAAACATATCCATGAAAAATTTATTCTGCCAACCATATTTCCAATCCACTGGTCATCAGTGCCTTAAAAAACTGCTCAAGGACGAAATAGGACGAGAGAGCGAGTGCCGTGTTGAAATACAAGGGCACCATGGCATTTGCGCCGTAATGGTGAAATTGCGTTCTTTCTCCGCCCTAACGGCGCAAGTGTCCATTTCACCATTGTGGCGCAAAGGTCCAAGGCGCAGATGTCGTTCACCCGAGTGCCGCTCCCTGTGGTTTCTCTGGGGAATAAGGTTTGCGCCGCCGCTTCATTGTACTTCTTAGAGTGAACGGGGCTTGGGCTTTCCATCTTGACGGACTCGTAAAAACCCGCAGACTTTTCCCATTTAGCGGAACAAGGAAACGGAACGAAGAAGTATGGAGAAGGGGTTAACTCAGCAGCGTTTCGAAGACCTTTCTAGCGTTTCTAACTAATCGGCAGTAAAGTGCATCTCGCATTCGTCTGATAATCTCGGAGTTGTTGCCGCTACGAGCGATAGACAGCCGCTCCGACTGGATTTAACGAATGAGAAATGCACTTTACTACCGATTTAGAAACTCTAGACCCTTCTATAGGATTTTTAAAGGTCTATTGAAGAATTGGGAAGTTTCAGGCCCAAGGGAGGTTGAAAATACGTGCTTCCGCGAAAATAGCCGCCATTTTCACACGGTCTTTGCACGCGCTGCGGATTTCGTCTGCCATGGGTTCTAAATCGGTAAACTTGTCGTTATAATTCTCCGCAGCGATGTTTTCTTCCACAGACGGAGAATAATGAAGACAAATTAACCGATTTAGAACTACTGTTGTCTGTGAGAGTTCAGAATCCGCTGGAAATGCGCTTCACCGGGTACGAAAATATAGTCTCCTCGTTAAAATTGCAGTTTTACCTCGAAAGAACGCATATTCTACGCCTTTTCCTGGAAATGGATCTGTGAAAATGTCGCTTCCTTGGTATTTAGTGCAAAGCAATTCAAAAATGGCTTGTTTTTGAACATGCGCAGAAGTTCTTCCGTTCAAAAATTACTTCCCTGTAGCAAGTGCGAAATCATTTCTGGTTCTCGGTTTACAGGCAGAAAATAGAACCGACCCACTCTTCTTCCATAATTGCTTCCTTTGTGGATGCCATTTTTCATGGCAAGAACAAGAACCGGACTATAGCACTACGAAAATTGGTCGCTTCACCGGTAAGACGGTTTTTACAGGTGTAAGTACGGAAAACGGCCTTTCTAGCTTGAAATATCTGCGAGATCGCTGCACATTAGTTGAAATACAACGTATAGATTATTTTATTTAGTACTTAGAATTGCTCGCTTGGTGGTCTTTTACTCTAAAGGGAACAGCTTGCGACGCCCATGTGCTAAGGGAAAGAAGCACTTTTCCGGCCGAACAAACACGAGGACATCAAAGAGCAAAGCCGAACATGGTCATCGGGAGAACAATAGGGTAGGAAAAGCAAGCAGAAGTGCATTTTATTGTCGTCTAATTCCCCCGGAGCCGTTGCCCGACATGTGAGATAGACAACCGCTCCGAGGGAATTAGACGACAATAAAATGCACTTTTGCTTACTTTTCCAATCCTAGTGAACAATGAGACCTGATGCACGGACTACGCCTGCGTTTTCAATTCCTATAAGTTTTCATGTTGAATTGCACACTAAAAGCTTGGTTCCATACTTTTTTTGAATTTATGCACTGGATGAAACATAAAAGTCAGAGTTAGAGTGGGGGGCCCGATTTAATTCATGACGAAGGAAGGAATGATAACGACGGGAAGAAAGGGCAATTCGTCACGGGAAGGGGCCGCTCTTTTGAATAATTCCTCGAGGAATGCTAATTTTTGATTATTGTTCATCATTTCATTGCTCATATTACGTGATGGTGGTTGTTTTGTTGTGAACGGTGCAAATGAAACGCGGATGAGAGACAAAATTGCATGCAAATTAGTACTGGCCCCTATACTTTCTCCTTCATTCGTCATCCTTCCCGTCGGGAAGTCCTTCACGAGAGGAATCCGTTAGGCAACGAAATCATTCCTCGCCCGTTCGTTGCCGAAGCGGTCCTTGCCCAACAGCTCGTCAGTGGTTCGTCATAGTCGAATTAAATCGACACCCCCACTCTAGTCAGAGTGCTAATAGACGATTCTTTACAATCATCGTGAAAGATGCCAGTAGATTGTTATTGCAATCATAGACAGATATCGAGGGAATTTGTTGATAATAGCGGTTATATCTGGCCAAATGACAGCTGATAATCAAATGGACATCCATAAACGAGTGAATCCGTTTCGGGTGAAAGACAAAATCGTCATGGACATTTTTGTCATTTTGGTGAAATGGATCGATGCGCCAGCATCTCGTAGCTCAGGCTCCCATTTCATCATAATAGCAGAAATGTTCGAGAATACGCTGCTTTGCAGACAAAACCTCTTGCTTCTTTATTCCGTTATTTCTAATTCTAGCTTCTCTCGCATTGTCGTCGCAAAATTGCTTCTGATAAAGAGTGCTACTATTTATCTCGCACCTGAAGCATATTTTGGCAAACAAAATAACTGGCAATCCAAAAAACGGGTTCAGCACGGTAGGCTATTTCTGAACGGCTTTAGAATCCCGTTCACCGCTATATTGATGCACTAATTTAGGGCTACCGTAATCCAATCAATATTCCCAGAAATAGTGACATTCCAGTCGGGACCACGCACTTATACAAACGGTGTGTGGCGAGAAAGGGAGAAGGCATTGTGTGCAAGCCTATCCTCGATCCGCCATGAGCGCACCTCTGAATCTCCCCTTTCTTGGCATTCTGCCAAGTGGCTCTCCTGTCCTCTGCTTGTCTGTCATGTGCCATAGACGCAGTGGAAAGTAAAGAGTGCAGATAACGAGACGCCGAAATCCGAGACGGGCTGTGGGCGCGCATAGGCGTGAATAACAAAGCATGAATGTGGTTATTTTCGAATTTGGCGCCTTTTTATTTTGGCGCGGGAATTTAAAATGTGCAACTTAAAGGGCAGTGGGCGTGAAACTCTTCGTGCGTACTTGATGCAATGTGATTTGCAAGTCTTGTGACTCTCGAAGGGGAAGAAACAAGAGCGCGTCGAGCCGGAGCAAAGTAAGTAAGTTCGTTACGCAATCTCCGCTGTAAATCCCGCAAGTCCACCCCGCGCCAATTTCCGGGTCCGCTCGAGACCCTCGCTATATCGCGGAAGTCCATTATATTGTCTGGACGCGATGGCTAAAGATCATCTCTGTGCTAGATTATCCGAGGGAAGAAGAAGCCTCGCTAATGTTAAGTCGCGGAAGTTTATTACATGGTGGCTCAAGATGGATTTCGGGCTGGATTTCCCGAAGAAGCAGAAGCTATGGTAAATCACGGAAGACCGTTTTTGTCTGAACGCGGTGACCCAGCCGCTCTGGTCAGGAGAATCTGCAGAAATGCAAAGATCAAAGATCAACTGGGGATGAAGCTAGATGCCCTGAGGGGGCATAATGTCAGGAGGAAGTAGTCTAGAGGACAAGTTGAGTGGGAGTGGGCATCACATGAAGAAGGGCAGCATAGTCGATAGAGTGCGCTGCAAAGTCTTCCTTTCTCTATTCATTATCTCTACTCTCTTTCTCCGAAGTCTAGGGTAAGAAAAGCATGCAGAAGTGCATTATTCTGTCTACTAACTCCTTCGGAGCGGCTCAGATGAGAGAGACCACCGCTCCGAGGGAATTAGACGACAGAAAAGTGCGCTTCCCCACCCTACTCAAGTCCCTTGAGTTGCCCAAATAGAGCACTTACTTCTTCTCTCAAGCCCCCCCCTCTCCTTTTTCAAGAAGTGTTCTCTCGAAGATTAGATCTCCCGGGGAAGCGCCCATTTCATCACTCCAGCTTCTCTGACCCCTCTCAAGCGCCCCACTCTCTCGTAGGGTTTGCCAAATTTGCAAGCGAGATCGGTTATGTTTCACGCAAGAAGTATAACCTTGATTTATATAGTCCGTGAAACATAGCCGATTTCGCATGCAAACTGCCAATCCTACTCAGGGCTGACAAAATGCCGCCAAAAGCGTGCTTCAAATGCATCAAAGTGTGTTTTGGTGCAGAACAAGCACGAAAAGACAAATTATCTGGATTTATTAACGTTTCCTTCTAGGGCTCTCTATCATTTGTTAGGGAGCACAGGGCGAGAAGAGTGCAGACCCGGCGCGTGTGCGTCGGAGTGCCATCCCTAACACTAAGAACTTTGAGGGCGCCCCTCTATTTCATTCGGGGGGGGGGGGGGGGGGGGGGGGTGCGGGGGTGGGCGGAGTTTTAGGGGGAGAATGGTCGCGTGGGGTGGGGTTGTGGACGAGGTG
>JACMIF010000305.1:0-26513 GCA_014805445.1 Diplogasteroides magnus | reverse complement strand
CCCCCCCCCCCCCACCCCCCCCCCCCCGCCCTCCCCCCCCCCCCCTCCCCCGCCCGCCCCGGCGCCCCCCCCCCCCCCCCCCTCTTCCCTGTTCTCTCGCATATTCTCTCGCAAAGCATGTCCGGAGGATGGCCTTTGAACGCCAAGGGGAATTTGCATGGAAGGAGGGGAAGGGGACGGAGAAAGGGATGATGAAAAAGGTGGCAGACAAGGATATTTGCGCCATAATGGTGAAGTGGGCAAATACGTTCACTTTATTCGCACGGCGCACCTGTCAATTTCGCCATAATGGCATAGTTGTCCATGGCGCTCTTGTCTATTACCTTGAATCGAAAGGGCAGTCCTACTTATAAAAGCTCCTACTAAGCATATCAGTCACACTGCGCGGTACTGTAAAGACTGGGCAGGCAGGGGGTCTCAAAATATTGAGGTTGGCAATTCACTGACTTTTTCGCGCATGCTTCAATGCTAGCATAAGTGTATTTGAAGAAATGATTCTGTAAAGTTTCTTTCATAGAGAAATCAAAACGCCAGTCCTGGTCTCTACTGTCATATTGACAAAAACATTGGAATCCTTGCAAAAGTTTCAGAAGAATATGACAGCTTCAGCGACAACAGAGCGCAATCAACATTATTATGCGCTCATGAAACATATAATCACCGATGAGTACCTTTTTCTGTTGTGAAATACAATAACTAATGATTATTCCTGCAAACATTTCGGTTAGATATTTCACTGTTGAAACGTATTTGAAATTACCACAGGTGCTCACAATCAGAGAAACGCACGAGAATTAGAGATTATTGGCAGAGAGAGCGAAGCCACCGGAGTGCTCGTTATCAGGCAATCAACTTGGTTTAAATATATTAATAATATTTAATTTACCACTTCGCGTATCGCGATAATCGGTGAACAGCAACCGTTTGAAATTTGCTGCCTTTTTGAAGCATACGTGAAAATAGCCAGATGGAAAAACGGAGAAGTAAGATATGATGGAACATGGACAGCTCTCATTCTGCGGGAAAGGGGCTTAGGGACTCTTTGCCTGAGGAATTCCCCTATTCTGACGAGGACAGATCAAAGCTTATATGACTCAAAGACCAAAGATCAACGTTTCGCTGCTGGCTCCTCGCACGATGACCTGCTCCAAATACTGAGGATGGCAATTTGACAATATTTTCTCATATTCTTCAATGCCGGCGTATATTTGAAGATATTTCCATAAAGTCATCAGAACGCCATCAATATTCTCCACTATCATATTGACGAAACGTTCAATCCTTGTATTATTTTAAAAGGGATATGAAAGCCTTAGCGGCAAATCAGGACAGTCAACATGGCTTACATGAATAGTGTTTAATTTTTCACGGCAGCGAAAATCCAGTACCATCGGGGAACCGCTGCGAATGGTAATTTATTACCATTATGAAACATACATGAAATTCGTCAGATGGAAAACAGGAGAGGTAACATGTCAGAATGGGTGAAAGACAAGTGCGCCTTGGAGATTTGCACAATAATGGTGAAATGGACAGAAGTGCCGTGCGAATGCTGTGAATGATGACTTATATGTCTATTTCATCATATTGGCGCAAACATCCATGTCTTCTGCCGGTCACAGCTAGGGTAAGTACTCGACTAACATTTTGCGATTCTCGCATCTCGCATGCCGACTCGACTCACCCTAGTCAGAGCACGAGTAGCTCGCATGCGACAGTAACTTATGCAGATTTAAAGCGCTCCTTGCTCGACAAGATTCTGAAGGGAGTAGATCAATGTTTCTGCCTGCTCCTGCTCTCTCGAAATGGAGATAAAAGAAAACGAGGGAATGATTGGCGAAAGAAATGAGATATGAGGGACTTCGAGTTCCACTACTGTTTCTCAATATCATTGATGATGAGATCAGATGAGATTTTGGGATGAGACGAGATTATCCTGATCCCTGTTATGGGGCAAGTGGTGTGTTTAGCCAAATACAAGTCCAACACCTGGGTAATCTTGCTGTTGAGGACAGGCTCACTTCACAAAAGAAGAATGATCGTGATTAAAAGGGTGAAAAACACTAGCGCGACGGACAATTGCGCCGCACTGGTTATTATGCATCCTAAGTGAACTGTTGATCTAGTACATTTATCTCACAGTTGAAACATATTTCTAAACGACTAAATAGCACGTAAAATGAGAGACCAGGGTCCCATCATTAAGTTACACTCGTGGACACTCCCAACGAATAATTTTGAACAAATCAAAAACTTCTCTTCATCAAAGATCATTTCTTTGTAGAGCCATTAGAGATTGGAACAGTCTCCCTTCACATCTCGTAAATTTCCCCAGCCCCAAATCATTTTCAAAACTCATTAAACATCATATTTTCCCTGCTAATTAATAATCATTCTTATTCAATCCTACGCCGGTTATTGAAATGAAATGATGTGCATTACTTACTGTAAATTTGATCACGAAATTAACCATGCGATAAACATATTATTATTATTATATTATCCAAGTGTGGGACGCGTTGTAGGAATAACAGTTCAGACAGGATGCATAATAAGTCTACATGCCATGAATATGGTCAAATATTCATGGAGCGTCTGTCTTTCAGCCGATTAAACTAACAGCTGAATACTCATTTTCTCAATATGAGCGGATTTGTAAAGATATATGAAGGATTTATCATCATTAGATGAGATTGAGATTTGAGGAGAAGATCGAGAGATGATTGGGTGAAGCCATAGGATCTTATATCCATCAGACGCACGTTTTCGCTTTCGAGATAACACCGGAAGTGGCAATAAGGAAGACTCACTGGGGGGAATCCTCATCTATTACTTAAATTTTTTAAACATTTTCATAAAAGCCTGAGCTTCCTATATCAATGGCTCATTTAGAAAGTGATGTATTATAGAAACAGTGAAACATACATTTTAGATTTCTGACCTCGGATCTATGGCGCATATTACGTTCCGAGTACTTCGAATGGATTGCGGACTTACTTGGAATACCGCCGGTGGGCAGACGCCGATCTTTACTGCGTTTAGCGACACGACGTGATCCGAGTTGGAATTGGACGGGTGCCATCTGAAACAGTTAAATTTTTGCTATTATATGGGCATGATAACTGTAGTTGACATATGTTTCATAGGCTGCATTTATCCCATCGAGGACTGAGATCACTAATGCTGCGAAGAATTCGATCTTACATATGCATCAAAATATAATATCATATCAAGGGTTTCGCAGATGGAACCGGTCCCGGAACTCCCTCTCTGGAATGAATGAAACTGTTTTCTTCCATAGAACTAGGAAAAAGAAGAGAAGTGATCCGGTTCCACAAAGATTTAGCAAACACTTTCCACAATTCCCGCGCGTTTCAGCAACACCATTCACAAATAACCTAATATTCACAAGGTTTTCGTCAGTTTCACATCCCTCCGGAGTCGAGAATTGGTAGTGACTTGCCACGAAAGGTATATAAAATGACTAGGCGTAGATTCCCTTCCTCACAATAAGCGCATGCGCTTGATAGGAGTAGGATTTTACTTTTTTTTTTAGCTTTTCGTCAATAAATCAGAGTTCAGACACCGCGAGTCAATACAAGTATGCATCACGCAAACAATAAACAGTGCAGAATTCCCATCGACTGACTCGTTTTTACCTTGCTATATTTTCTCAATTTTTGGCGAAGCAAGCAATTAGGGGTGGCCGATGGATCGTGAGAGTGCATTCCGTCTCTCCGTGCTCTCCATCGTGCGGTCGTATCTGGTGCATAGGGACGACCGCGCGATTAAGGGCACAGAGAGATGGAATGTACTCTCACGATCCATCTGCCACCCCTACAAGCAATGCTTCATTAACAAGGTCGAGCTCGTATGCTCTACTCATATCTCTCCAGAATACTAGGGTTTCTAAATCGGAAGTGAAGTGCATTTCTCATTCGTCTAATTTCCTCTGATCGGCTACATATCTCTACTTTTGATAGTCTACCGCTCCAAGTGAATTAGACGAATGAGAAGTGCACTTTACTACAGGATTAGAACCCCTACAGAATAGCATAAATGCGACTAGAATGTGGGGAGGGGAGCAAAATGTTCATTTTCATTTTCTTCTCACCTCTTATTACGAGCTGCCGTCTTGGTCATGACTAATTATTCAACCAATTTGGTCATGCTGATTATGAAAAATTGCCATCCATCCATCCACTCTAACTCTAAGAGTCAATGCGACTAGACCAACCGGCAGGTGATGCTCACATTAGGGAATATCCTAATTTTAAATAGGCTCAACCATTTCATCTATTCACTAACAAAATGAAGACGAAGACACGTTCGAGAAGCACTTTTGCGCAGTAATAGCGAAATGCGTTGCCGCACCAGCAGTTCCTGCATGATGATGCACTTATGTTGTCTGTTTGATGACGCATCTGTGGTGTCCGCATTCGGGTATTCTAGAATCCCGAAGTGTCTCTTACACGGTTAAGTTATATCTCTCATAGAGGATAATAAAGAAACCAGTGAGTTGGGGAGAACGATAGGAACGCCATGTACATTTCCGCCAAATTAACGAAATGGACAGACCAGATGTGCCATCAGTTCATGGCTCAAGAGTCCTTTACACAATTTTGGCGCAAAATCCATGGCTTGGTTTGTCTTTCACTCGATTCGAACTTCGAATGAACGAATGTGATACAGCGTTCGCCCGTAAAATATTTATTCCCACAATTCGATATGCTTCACGCATTCAATAAAAGCTGACTTCTCATCGCTCTTCGCTTGTTCCTCAGTTTTGTACAAGGTTTCAAAAAGACCAAAACGCATATTTCTCTCTCGTTTAATGTCTGCAGAGAGATTGACTCTACGTTTGATAGACGATTGCTCCGAGTTAATCAGTTGAATGAAAAATGCACTTTACTACCGTTTTAGAAACCCCAGTGTCAATGGGGCGATTGTTGATGCCACGTAGAGAGTGCCATGACATGATCAATTAGATGGCCCAATTTCGTGACCGATTCGTCATGACTAGATGACTAGTGAACATGGATTCTAAATCGGTAAATGTGTTTTCATTCTTCGCCGCGGAGATGGTTGTCTCTCTCACACACAGCCAACAGCGCTGCGGAGAAGAATGAAGACAAATTTACCGATTTAGAACCACTACTATCGAACGCGTGGGGAGGTTAGAATTTCCGAAATGCGTTCTCCAGTCATGACCAACCCGAGAGATCGGCAGTTCGTATTGGAGGGGAGATAAGGAATTTGAGATTTCCGCCCTAGTAGAGACTAGAGAGCCCGATTCCAGCCGCATTCTGAACTGTAGCCCTTGCCTATATATCTCGCAGCTGAAACATATTCCGAATCAAGAGAAATGAGTTCGGAGGAACAGCAAAATAGCATGCAGAAATGCGAGAGAAAGTCGGCCGAAGTACTGTAAGGGGTGGTATTATAGGTAAAACATGATGAATAATTGTGTGAAGCGTCGTGGACATTTGTGCCATGATAATGAAATGGAGATATACACCATCGTTGTTGTTACAATTACGGTGCAAATGCCCATTTAATCATTGTTGCACTTTTGTTGTTCATCCGCATAGCACGAACCGTGCCCATGCGCCCAAAAAAGAGTGGATTTCCAATTAATGATTAAGCAAAAATACGCAAAAGAGTGCTCCGTCCTATCATTGTGTCAACACAGTGTTTCTGACAATTTTTGGCTTCGTTGAATCTTCATTGCACTTGGCGGGGGTCGAACCACTGACCATCCGCGCAACAAGTGCAGCGCGCTGCCACTACACTACATGAGATTGGATGAGTGAACACATTCACCTACACATGAGAGTATGCGAGGGCATGAGAGCATAAGGCGTCCATGTCTCATCGTGGTGGCACAGATTATTAGAGCCATAATGATGGCGCGCTTAGTACTCAAGTATTGAGATGAAGAGGCTTATTGCTTCACCTACTACTGCTATAGCAAGCTGAATGTTTCGATGTGTCCTCTCTTATCCTATCCTATCCTATCCTCGCTTTTGTCCGTGATATTTTCTCTATTTCACTATTACGGCGCTATTATCCATGGCGAATTTCATCCGAAACGAACGCTTGAAATGCAAAGGTCAGGGAGTGATAAACACGATTGAAAGTGTGCATGAATTGTTGTCTCTATCCGACGAGGCACGAAATATGTTTCAGGGAGACGATAAAGAGCGCTTCGTTTGATATGAGACAATAGCATAGAGAGCCCTAATTCTAAATGAATGCATTCAATACGCGAATGAAAGAGGGAGAGGTTATTCTAATCTCCGAAGTGATAGGATAAGTTATAAGGTAGCAATTCCAGTGACGACCGCCTAGTTCATACGTTGATCACGTGCAGCCCATGAGCGTCTCCATTTTGAAGAATGCACTAGCTCCCACTGTATGCACCAAAATACCGTAATCTTCCTTCCCCGTATACCGTAATCCTTACCGTATGCAAGCGGCCACAGGGGTGATGTTGAAGACTCGCAGATGTTGCGGGGCGATCGCGGCTTCTGCAAAGCGTGGCAATTAATGTTTTTTCTTTAGCAAGATTGATCAGCACAGTTTATTTATGTATTTTCCGTTTGTCCATTTAGCGGTTTATACCGCAGAATGTCTGCAAAGTCAAAAAAAAGCCTTGTGCGGTTTTTCTGCTTGATTCCTCAATAGTTCAACAAAATAATGATTTCCTTGAACCGATTTTTGTGCTACAATGGCTAATGAAAATCCTTTGGTCCCCGGATTTTGGCAGCGTGGATTTGTTCGTCGAGTTGTCATTTCATTCTCGTCTCCTCGGTGCCTCCCCTGAGTCCGAACTGGGGGGGGGGGGGTTTTTGATTTGGACACACCCCCAAAGAAAGTGGAGATTTGGTGAGGGCGCAGAGGGTTTTATATAAGGTGAAAGCTTTAATAAAAAAGAGGGGACAGAGAAATCAGACGGAGGGAAAAGTTGGCGGGAATGAGAATGAATGAGAACAGAAAGAAGAGAAAGAAGAAGAAGTAGGGGCAAGAGATTTAGTGGCAGAGGGCAGAATCACTTTACCCTCTATTTACTCCTTGCTACTGGGTGGATTTAGTTATGTTTCACAAAAGCTATAAATTTCCAGATATAGGAAGCTTAACCGATCCGTAGTCAATATCGATTCTCCATAATCACTACTATAAGAGCTAAAATCAAGAATAATACAGCATTTCATAATTGCGCTATAATGGTGAAATCGACACTCGAGCCACGGAATGATGGCGCGTCTGACCATGGCGCCCCTCACTAGCGGTCGCATTTCGAGAAAAAGAATTTTTTTTTAATTTTCCGTCTCTACTCATCGACGACTCATCGTCTCTCGTTGATCATAGACAGCCGGTGGAAGACTGAATATACAGCTATATAGCGTATGATCTCAACTATTTCCGAAAATACGGTCCTATCTCTTCACCCATTTCGTCTTCCCCTGATTTCCTGCGGGCCTTCACATCTCGATCACGTGGACAACCTAAGGGAGTGGCCAGAATTAGGTGGTTCTAAATCGGTAAATTTGTCGTGATTATTCTCCGGAGAGCCGTTGTCTAACCCCATGATCGACAACAGCGCGGCGGAGACGAATGACGACAAATTTGCCGTTTTTGAACCCCTGGTCAGAATGCCCAGCCAATGCACGTGTTAGTATGTAGAGGGATAGGCTCCCACAGGACGTGAAACATGAGATGTGAAAGGCGTTCATGTATCATCGTGGTGACACGGATTTTAGCGCCATGATGATGGCACGCTTATTTTTCAGGGTTGCGATGAAGAGGCTTTTTGCTTCAAAGATTACTAGTGGTCAGAGGACCCTTGCTAGTGTGTAGAGATAGAGAGAGGCTCCCACAGGACGTGAAACGTGAGATGTGAAATGAAATGTCTCAAGGAAGTACGCAATGCACTACGCACATGCGCACATGTAATGCGGAGACGCATGAGAATATCGAGTAGGAAATCAGTTATGTTTCCCGATTCGTATATAATGCCAATTATTGGTTTCGTGAAACATAACTGTTCTCATACTGAAACCGTCAACCCTAGTGCCGACCACGAAAATTTCCCAGCCAATTTGCAGAAACAGAATGAATAATAAAATATATAGCAAAAATTGGTCCAGATTCCATCAATTTGAAAGGGTCGGCAGCGAAATGATTATGCTGTTTTTAGATTTCAGGGGATCAATGAAAGTGGCACCCCATGCGAGATCAAAAACTGGTTAAGTAGAGGTGATGAAACATACATAAAATCGAGAAAGGTGAATTTTTATAGTTACTCATTTTGTATTCGGACATGAGCATTAGAAGAGTGTTTCAGATTTCAGGAAATTCTATTTTGACATTTAATATTTTAATAAGTAAATAATTACCCAATCCCACGGCCATCGTACACGCGGCGTCCGGCGAGTGGCCGTGCTCGGTGACTGCTCTGGAATTGACACAATTTGTATTTAAATATTTAAAAATAATTTTTAATTTTTAATTTTAAATCATAAAAAATTAATTATATTTATTTCAAATAATTAAATCCCCACCGTACTGATAGATTGACCGATGTGTCCAGGGAAATGTCTTCGACCAGTGCACGGCACTGCAAAGTTTTATTGTGGCTTTCAGTAACCTAAACGTTCCCCATTTCTCAATATTATGTTTGACGGTCATTTTTATCTTCCTCGAAATCGGATCATTAGCGAAAGCTGCTTTATGATTCGGGTATATTTTTTGTTCTTGAAACATAGATGTAATTGTGCTGTCATTCTAAAAAATAAGAAGGTGGGAAACATTTCAAGTAAGTTTCACGACATAATTATAAGATCCTTGATTTTCGTTCATCAATCTCTTGTAATAATCTAGGCACAGATCAAAACGATAACAATCATAGTGTAACCCAAAAGCTACAATAACCCCCGAAATTGCCGTATACCTTGTAATTCGCCGGGACGACCGCTCGCACTTGGCCGTCCACGCACACGTGATACTGCGACACGGCGACGTACGACTCCTCCGGCGGCGACCTTAAAGAGGGGGTTACGGTAGGATTTGAATTGCGAGGGAAACCATGAAGGGTGTCTTACCACGAAAGGACGATGGATCTCGACAGTCGCTTCTCTATCACCAGGTCTCGCGGCCAGGGCACTGAAGCGAGCATTACCGTATTTTGTTTAAAAAATAAATATATAATTTCTCAAGAATGATCTATGTTTCATGGTGTCGTGAATAATGAAAGACTAAATGATAGAAGATGATGGTCCAACTTCTGTCTTATAAATAAACAAAAGCCCCCTATTTCAATCGCAATACCTACAGTTCACTGCGCATTCGGTGTAGTGTGTTACGGCTCAGCTACATATTTCATTATTATGGCGCAAATGGCCACATTTGTCTTTCCCCTCCTTGTTCCCCTCCAGCCACTGCTCATATTCCATTCGCTAGTCCCTTCCCCCTTTCAATTGAGTCGATTCCAAGTTGATATCATTGTTGCGCTCTCAGAACAGATTGCTGTCTTTCGTTATTTAGTCGGTGACTGCCGCTAAGGAGGTACCTATCGAAGTAAATTTGACAATGCTAGAGGAGACACAAAAGGCGGGGGTAGCATGTGGTATCTATGGTGGAAAAAGGGACGTTGAGTGGAAAAGAACAGGAGGAAGCAACCCCGGAGGGCGTAGAATGAGAAAAGAGCCCCGGGTACACCAGAACTGGTCGCTATGGACAGTCAAGCAAAGAATAGCAGGAAAAAAGTGAGAAGGAAATTACTGAACCTGATGAGAGACTGTCGAAAATAGTGATTATATAATTTACGAGGATAATTTTTTTAGATTTCAACTATGTTTCATCGCCTGTACAAATCATTTTGATGCATGTTGTCAACGTTACAACGTTAGTATGAATACTTGCTTGAAAAAAATAATTATACTGCAAGTGGTTAGCAAGCATCCTAAGTTCCTAGTAGTACTATACTAACAGCTCTGCTTACTAGTAACATATTAGAAAGTGACTACTCAGTAACAGTCCCCGGTTCCCGCGCTCCTTTTTGCTTTCCTTCCTCCTCCCTCGCTTCACTCATTAATGAAATCAACCGTGCTGAGTCGTCGACGGGGGCGAAAGGCTATGTGAATTGGAGAGAGCCCAGACAGTCAGACGGCTATTAGAGACAAGGCAAAGGAGAGAGGGAGTAGAGACGCAGAGGAAATAGTGAGTGTGTGCAATAGGGTTGGCAATTTGAGATCGGTTATGTTTGCACCAAATTCATAATGGAAATAAGTTACTTGCTGCCGAGTTATTGGTTGCTTGAGTTACTGAGGTTATTGTGAAGTATTTCGAGTGAAAATAATATTGTATAGAGACGCAGGAACACTTTCCGCTCCCCCTTTTGCAGTTGTTAATTTTCAGCAACGGAGGGGAAAGCCCCTAACTAAAGTGATGTCAGAGCAGTATACTCCCTTCTCCTCCCACTAGAACAGCAAAAATAGCAGGGCATGATGCGCGTGTTTGGGTCTTCTTGCAAATTCGGTCAAACGAAGAATTACAAGAAGAAAGGCAAAAAAACGTCATAGACACTTGCGCCGTAACGATAATTGAGCGATACTCTGCTGAGCGGTTGCCTCTGTGTTCAATTGACAACCTCAGCTAAGATTAGATGATTAAGAAATTCCGCTTTTTAACATTTTTAGAATCCCTTAGTCACCGATTCGGAATTGGTCAGATAAAATCGTCATTTGCGACACTCTCTCTCTATTTTAGTGCGTTTCCTCTCTGATGACGCCATTTCGATATCTCCCGTCCACAAAGTCGAATTGTATCCTCCTACTATGTTGTTATCCGACGAAATGACGCCATTTCCGGAATTGAACATAACATGCGCGGAGCGGAAAAAGAAATGCCCCCGGGCTCTGATGCGTGATGCGCGTGTGCGTCATTTTGCGTAGCGTTCCAGGCTCCTGGGCTGTAGTCGCTTTGCTGTAATATTTCGATATCACAGCATGTTCATGAAAAATGATTCAAATGAGTATTAAAGCAGCTCTATAAACAAATGTTCCTCTGACAAGCGCTTATTTGCGCTTACGTTTCAAAGATGACATATAGGAGAATAACACGTCAGGGGCTAATTATCCCTCAATTTCGATTGCATTAGAAACTGATAATAATACTAATAATATCTGTGTTTGAGGCGCAATGCACTCTGTTATCCCTCGACTATCGTCGAGAATCCCTTGCGGAACCCCGTCTAGCTTCGCCATTCGTGGATGAGACTTTTCATTAGTGCACGCATCCCGCCCGTCTGAAGCAAAGAAGAAGAAGAAGCTCAAATAGCCCCCTGTCAGCCCTCAAATCACGTGTGCCTCAATCTTCCACACCATTCCGTCTCTCAGTCTCATATACCAGTGATCAGGCGAGAGGCAAAGACGCCAGCGCCGTGAATCTTTGCGCCATCATGGTGAAATGCGAAGTGAAATGATGGCACATCTGGCCACTTCGCCATTACGGTGTATACGTTCCCAGTCCCTTCCAAGCCAGACCTATTGCAAACGTTATCGTATTCCATAGATGAAAGGGGCAGACGGGAGCAATAAAAATCGTCTGGTCGCGCTCATTTTGCCCCCTAATATACACCACTTCCCGCTATGGAATCCGATCAAGAACCGTATATAGGTAAAGGAATCCAAAGAACTATTTCGCTCTTATGTCCGCTCAGGAGAAAGAACCTCCTCTTGCTTGAGGAGAGCGTTTTCAGAAATGATCTGTGATATTCCTAGGAATCGCCGCATGATATTTAGTAGGGTGGGGTATTCGGTGGTATTCGTGCTAGTCGAATATTTGAAAGCAGTGGTGCCGAATATATTCGGTGGACCGAACCAACTACAGGGGAAAGGGGCGAATGAATTCGATGGCCGAATAGTTCGGCCTCCAAAGGGACCGAATAGTTCGGTATTCGGTAGGTATTCGAACGTTCCTTCCCTTTGCAAAAACGTAGGCGTTCTGCAGAGGAAGATCAGTGACTGGAGCGGAGAAAACGTTCAAGCACAGCTTATTGAGGGGCAATACAAAGATAAATGCGTATTGGACCGTAAAGTAAGCAATGGAAATACGAGAATTGCATGAAGCGCGAAGAGCTGCGATGATTTTCTTTCATTTTGATCTGATTTGATGTATCGCCGTGGTTAGGCTGTTCAAAACGAATGAAAATTGTATGAACATGTCTGAATAGTTGTTATGTTGCAAAAAAAACACGCAAAAGAGGGAAAATCTCTAGGGGATCGAACCCAAGAGGGGGTATTGGGGATGAGCGCGTTACCACTATGCCGCCAGTTTAGCTGTGGGCGGACGAGTAGAGGAGAGAGATAAGGATAGAGCGAAATCGATGCGCTTTTATATTCAAATTTCTCGAATACCGTCCAAAACCCAATAGGTTTTATTGATTGAATGGGATAATTTTGCCGTCTCCGTTCCACCCCACATAGTTATTCCCTCCTATTTCGTGGGTGTCTCAGACATGACGTTACTAGGAAAAGATATATTTACCTTACAACTTAATAATTGCTTACAATGCGTTGTTGTACGCCCAAATAAGAGCAGTATATTTGTATTGCCCCTCAATAAGCTGTGCTTGAACGTTTTCTCCACTCCAGTCACTGATCGGAGGCCCCTTCCTCTGCAGAACGCCTACGTTTTTGCAAAGGGAGGGAACGTTCGAATACCTACCGAATACCGAACTATTCGGTCCCTTTGGAGACCGAACTATTCGGCCATCGAATTCATTCGCCCCTTACCCCTGTAGTTGGTTCGGTCCACCGAATATATTCGGCACCACCGCTCCCGAATAATAAACACCGAATAATGTTCGAATTCGAATTCGAACGTCCCACCCTAATATTTAGATGCTAAACAAACTCCTGGAAACATTAACAAAGTCAGTTTCAAGAAGGATGGACATAAGTGCCCGGGGGACCACTACTGATGTGTTGTTTTAAGACCACATTAATTCAGGGGACCATTAGGTAATGCAATCTTTCAAGGACTTTAAGCTGGTGATGAAACATATTTGAATGGTGCCGAAATTAGCAACCACTGAAAATTGTTGCTAGTTTCGGCGCCTTTCGAGGGGGGGGGTGTTTTTTTAAACATGTCATATATGATTTGGCGTTTGACCATTTTTCCGAATGTCTTTGTGAAATTTCTAGCCTCCTCAATCTCTTTTGAGCGATTGTCCACGGAAATGAGATACGACTGCTCCAACGAGGTCGGGGAGGTTAGAAATTCCATAATGTGTACCTATGCACCAGTTCCCGCAATGGAATCCTACCAAGATGCGTGAAAAGGAATCCAAGGGGCAGTTTCTCCCTTGCTGACAGCCCAAGAGAAGGAAACTCCTGTTGCTTGAGGAGAGTGCTTTCAGAGATGATTTGGGACGTTCCAGCGAACTGCCGCATAATGCATGCCAAGCGATCTCCAAAAAGCACAACATAGAAAAGTTGCAACATGAGACAAGGGAGTATGGTACGATAATATGGGTGTGTTATTTTGTCATAAAACTCTATCATGAACGGCTGAAGCAATCTGGCAAAGACTTTAAGATTGCGATGAAACATATTCGAAAGGTGCCGATACTACCAACCCCCTCCTTGAAAAATGATCTTGACCAGATATTATAGGTTTCAACAATACGATATATATGCTACTCGTTGCTGATTACGATTTCTTGCACTCCGAGTTCTTAAATGAATGACTCACAACCAAACCCAGTTCTTTTAATACTGAGTACAATGATACAATCGGCGAGAAACTGCATGCGAGAAATTTCACCCTGATGCCTTAAATCTTGAGCCCACGAGGCGTGAATAATTGTATTATTCATGTAAATGGAACTGATATTCAGAGTACGAACCCTCCCTCAATTTCCTAATAAGCACTCTCTGATTTGCGGGCTATTTCGTCGTTTCCCTGACCATTAGGCATGCTTTTGAATAGGTTTCACGCCCAATATATAGAGGTTGACTTTCAGTTCACATTACATGAATAATACCATATGGATGAGACAGAAATACACGGAGTTCAGGCGATAATCTTTCTACTTGTGCCTAAATATCCATGTCTCAATTATTTTTCGTCCTAGTCAAATATCGTTCGCCCTAGGGTGTCTGAAATGGTAATAAAGTGCATTTCTCATTTGTCTAATCCTTGCGGGGCGGTTGGCTCTACGAGGGAAAGGCCGATTAAACGAATGAGAAATGCACTACACTACTGATTTAGGATAACTATTTAGTTAGAAATTTCATAATGCGTTCCCTAGACAAAGCCCCATAAAGTAGTCAAACTGCCAGGCATAGTACATGTCATTCATCGTTCGCCCCCTTCTTCCTTCTCCTTTTACTGCCAGACCCCCCCTTTCCTCCTTCTTCCACGCTCCCTTGTCTCTCTTGATTGATTAGAAGGGCTTGTCGACGTCTTTTCGACGTTCGTCTCTTTCTCTACCATCCTCTCACTTTCTCATGCTCTCTCGTCACTCTGCGTCTCTTACCCTAGTGCACTCTCTCTCGCTCTGCCATCTCTGCGCTCTCTCCTGCGTACCGTAATCTCTGCTCCAGGACCACCCTGTGCTTCAAGAGTGAGAGAGAGAGTGTGTGGAATGAGGAGAGGGAGCAGAGAAAAAGAGGCAATCTCAAGATTTTTGGCAGAAGAAGCCACTACGGGTGGCTAAATGAGAAGCGACAAGGATAATCGCCGGCTTGTATTGTGTTACACTTGACTCTCACTTAGACTGAAAAGAAAGTACAGTCTAGTGTGTGACTGATATTCAGGACCTATTGACCTAGTGTCTCACTGAGGACTAGGGCGCGGAAAGCAAGCACACAGAGAAAAAATACTGCCATTTACCCTCATTCATTTTGAAACTGCCAAGCATTTACTGTTAAAACTGTCAATATTGACAGTTTATCTGTCACATATGGCAGTTTCAAAATTACGGAGGGGGGAATGGCAGTTTGAAACTGCCGATATTGGCAGTTCTTTTTCTGTGTGCAAGAGCGCATTTTCCTGTCATCAAATTCCCTCGGAGCGGTTGTCTATCATATCAGAGATACAACCACTCCAAGGGAATTAGACGAGAGAAAAAGGAAAAAACACTTTTGTTTGCTCTCCCTACACTACTTAGGACTGAAGACTTAGGAACAAAGTACAGTCTAGGGTTTCTAAATCGGTAGTCAAATTCATTTCAGATTCTCCCATTCTCCGCGGAGAGGTTGTCTCTACGAGCGATAGACAACAGTTCCGCGGAGAATGGAAGAGTCAGAAATGAATTTGACTACCGATTTTGAAACACTAGTACAGTCTAGGGTGTGGTTGACTCCTCGTTCTTCACCGTTTGAGTGTTGAAGGGCGGAATCATTTGAATCTTCAGGCACACGCTAGCTAACATTTATGCTATGTTACCTGCGCGAGTTACGTTTCAGCCGCAGAATATAAGATACCAAAAGCGGAAAATTTTGCTCAGTCTTAGCGTTGCCCTTTTATAATTCATAAAAAAATTCCCAATTTTTTGACTGGGTCCACATCTGCCGTTTGAGTTATGCTTCACATTCAAGATTAACCGTACGAAATACGCAAGCATCTTCTTAGCAGTCGTCATTTAGCTGCATTCTCTAGAGACCTCGAAATGCATGTCAATCGAATGTCAAAGGCGCATTCGCTTTCTATAATTCATTTCTAGCGGCTGTCTCTCATGGACATTCTCCTAGAATCTATGCGATTACGGGCTTTTTTCACAGGTTGAGTTCCCTTACCAATCGTACTTTGCATCTTTGTCGTCATTCCGCATTGGGTAGCGGTCGTCTCTCAATTCATCATATACAACCGCTCCCCAATGCAGAGTGATGACAAAGATGAAAAGTACGATTGATACGGGAACTCTATTCACAAGCCAGCTGCCTATGTTTCATGGGCACTATAACTTTCGTGAACAGCGGGAACATTTGATGGAAGCGCATTTATTATTTAAGATCAATTATTCCCAATTCAGAGCAGAATCGAGTGAGAGGTAGCCACAACGATGATTTGGGTGTAAGACAAGCACGCAAAGATGGGCATTTGCGCCATAATAGTGAATCGGGCAGATCCACCGCCAATTAACCACCGCTCTAATGGTCCATTTCACTATCATTCATGGTGCAAGTCTACATAGAACTCGCCGATGAATTGGAGTATGATTCGAACCTGGATAAACTGTTATTTGTATCCTATCTGAACTGTTATTCGTAGTACGCGTCTCACACTTGGATGCCACCCTGGTCTCTCATTTTTACGTGCTATTTCGTCGTTGCAGAATAAGTTTCAACGGGGAAATAAATAGACTAGAGCAACAGTTCAGTTGGGATGCGCAATGTCATCTGCTGGGCTTTCACTAGAGTTGGCAGATGGAATGCGAGAAAATGGTTGCTGATGATAGCAACCAGTTCCTCGCGAAATGCCTTCCGTTCACCCGATAGCGAGCCTGTTAAACAGCCGTGAAACGTATAGTTTCTATCAGAAATGTAATAATTCCGCGTCTCTGACATGTCTGGATCTCACCAAACAGACCGCTAAGGAGAACGTCCCGCAATCGATCGAATGCGGGGGACCGCGCCGAATGAACGCGTTCACGTTCACCCCGCAATCCATCTGCCTACTCTAGTTTTCACCATCGCACGCATGAATATAACAAAGTTGCTATTCACCCATTTGGTCCCTTTGATTCCCCCTCAACAGCGCGCAGACAAATGCATTAGGTGGTCCTAATGGCCCTCAGCAATGCATTTTTCTCGGTCCGATAGTTCTCTATGAATTTACGGACTGCTTTATTTTCTTCCCGGGTAAATATGAGGCCGATAATTAATTTCCAATGCTGAAAATCCAAAATCAGAACATTTAAGAGTCGGATGAAACATAACAAAAATGCATATTTTGCTCCGTGGAGCTTGTGCGCTTTTCGCGCCCCTGAATGAGTGGTTGGTTTGTGCTTTAGCCCCATGGCCCCTAGTTCCGAATTGTGCCCCTAGGTCTTCTTCTCTCTCTTCCCGACTTCCTTCTTCTATTCTTCCTCCCCGGCGTAGGTGCGACGTTGCAAAGAATGAATAATGGAACACTGTCGCAGGCTAGACTAAAGTGACGCGAGGCATTCCTAACATTTCTATTATGTATCAACAAATGCGATGCAGCGTGGGACCTTCGCATTATTCGAAAGTTCGCAGCGCATTGTCAAGGTGTTCTCATTTAACTGATTCACAGTCATTATCCTTGTTTCGACTGATAAACAACAGGACGCTTGCGCCGTGATATCACGGCGCATATGCCCATTTCACCATTAGGGCGCAAAAGTGCATGGCGCCACTGTCTTTCAACCAATTCACACATTATCATCGCCATGCCAATAGATCAGTAGCAGAAAAAGTGCTTCTTCTCCTTCTTATTCCTATTCTCTTCTCTTCCCCTCTCGATTAGAAATACGAACCTCCTCCCCTTCTCCGTGCCTCTTTCGCATCTCAAAAAAGGAGACGGCGATGGGGGAGAAGGGCTTCCCCATAGGCCCAGGCCTAAAAGGAAGTCGTTTCCCCAACATCAGAGATCGTTGAAACACGCGTCCCCGCAGACTAAGGGCTTCAGGAAGGGTGAAAGATAGGATAGCCATGGACATTTGCGTCGTAATGGTACAATATCCATTTCACCAATATGGAGCAAATGTTCACGGCGCTCCATTGCCCTTCACCGGCCTAAGTATTTAGCCTGTGGCGACGTGCCCTTCTGTAGCTCAGATGTTAGGGAAGCGATCGCCTTTGAGGCCAGAGCCTATGGGGAAGCATGTGGACTATGGAGGGCAGTTACACTGCGAGATCGGTTATGTTTCAAGGAAGAAATAACTGAAAATACAATATAGGATCCGTGAAACATAACCGAACTCGCATTCTAACCGCCAACTCTGGTTAGGTCGCAGACGGGTAAAAGATGCACGTCACTCTAATGGCGCAAGAATCCATTAGCACCTTTATGGCGCAAATGTCCACTTGTCTTTCGCCCCCCCCCCCTCCTTAGGACGCAGACGGGTAAAGACACTCTCTTCCCCATGCCCTAGTCGATGCGCTCTCTTTCTCTCTTTTCTTTTGCGAAGAAGGCGAGCGAGCGAAGGAAGAAATGGATTTGGGAGCGGCACACGCGGGTCTCTGCGTCTATTTCCTGAGTACGCTATTTCGGCGCCAAGACGAATGGCACCGGCTAAACATCGTAAGGCAGACAGGAGGAGAAGTAACGAACACGGAGAGGAAAAGACTTCTTTCTTCTGCTTACAAGAAGCACAACAAAAGAAGGGGTGGACCAGTTTGCAGGCGATTTCGGTTATGTTTCAATGATTCTATATCTGAGAAAGGTATAGCTTTCGTGAAGCATAATCAACATGGACTTTGAGGACGTTCATTCAGAATGCGCAGTTACAAGAGCTGGGAAGCGGTTCGGAACTACTTGTCCTGGTTGTGAAACACATATGCTGATGGGAAAGAGCTGCTACGTCCAGGGAAGTTCTCCAGTGTAAGGCAATAGGTGATTTGGACAAGAGCAGAGATGAGTCGCATTTTGTTCTACACATAAACACCACGTCCAGTGAACGAAGAATTGGACAGAGACTTAAATGAGCTCGTGAAACGTATTTCACGCATGATTATAAGCATTTGCCATAGGAATACCAGCATTTGTAAGCGCGCGTTGAAATGTGTATCAGAATCGGTATGAATAGACCAGAATGTCATGGATGATCAATGACACTTCGATTGCGAGAACAAACAAAGAGCAAAATCAAAATTGTAAAATAAATAAATACTAGAGTTTCTAAAACGGTAGCAAAGTGCAATTTCTCATTCGTCTAATGCTCTCGGAGCTGTTGTCTGTACATTCGATAGTCAACCGCTCTGAGTGAATTAGACGAAAGACAAGTGCACTTTACTACCGTTTTAGAAACACTAATAAATGTATAAATAAAAAAGAGCCACTAACCTCGCGGCGCCTCGCAGTCCTTGATCTCGGTCACCGTCACTCTGCTCACATCTGGTGGAGGGTAGGGACACACGGAGTCGGGCAGGGCTCCTGAAGGAGGACATTAGCGCCGTAATGGTGACGTGAAGGGAATCCTACTAGCGTACTTACAGAGCCACTGAATGACGGAACAATTTTTTGAAAGAATATGTGAACTGCCATAGTGGATATCCCCCCTAGAGGCGGAGCGGCAGTCTATTGCCCGTTGAAAAGGAAGATGCTTATGACCGGCGCACCTAGCAGCTTCTCCGGAGCGCGGTTGCCACACTTCCTGATAGCGATACGGAGAAGAATGACAACAAATTGAGCGATTTAGAACCCCTAACACACACCTTAGCTTTACCGAGGGTGATTAAGCATCATTTAAGCGCAAATGACCATTTTTCAAGCTAACTCACTGTGATAAGGTTCCAGAAGCATTATGAACGCCACAGGAATGTTCCTCTTTTAGCCTACCACCCTCGCAAATTGTTGGAAGCCCCCCAGATGCCCTGTGCTCTCTTCCCAATCCACGCTATCTCGTCTCTCTGACCGTCTCTGCTCTCTCACTTTCACACGCTCTCTAGCCGTTATCATCATGTACCTGCGAAAGTGCAAACAAGGGGATAATTAAAGTTTGTTGGCATTTCACAAAGGAAATGTTCCCCGAGTTCGTCAGCAGAATTTAGAGGGTGGCTGCTAAATATGGAAGTTGTGGTTTTTAGTGGGTGAGAGAAATATTGACAAAAGGGAACATTTATCTCCAAGAAGTGACTGTGAAACATATTCCGCAATCGTTCTCATCAGACGAACGTGTCAGATCCATTATGTACGAAAATTCGTGTTTTTATGATTTTCACCCAGGAAAGCGCATTTGAAATCGACAATCAGGGTTTGAAGTGAAATAGCGGCGGTGAAACGTATTCCTCACTTTCCCAAAGAAAAAATGGGGTTCTCCGAAAACAAAAATAAACTTACCCAGCGATCCCGGCGGCAGTTCGGCGGTGAAATCGTGCGCTATGGCCATCAAGTGCGAGGGCACGTTGAGTTGAAACGACGGTGACTGCGTCCGCGGCTGCTGCAAGGTTATGCAATTTAGCAGCCATTAAAACCGCAATTCCAGCTTTAGATACCCCTCCCTAAATATGGCAACTCACATTCATCGACTCTCCGCGCTGTAGCGTCGAGTGGCCCGATGTAATGCCTGATCGTTCCCTGAATCAGGAAATTGGCGGGAAAATTCGAATTCAAATACCTCTCGGCCCTCAGCTGGGGCGATTCGGCAGCCGCGACGTACGACGAGTTCACCAGGCCGCTGGATGTCGAGGGCATGGCGGAGGACAACCACGCGTCCGAGACCCTATAAACATTTGAATTTGAATTTTCCCGCCAGATTTGAGTTTCCCTGATCATCAGGGCCGACTCACCTCTCAACGTAGTTCGAGGGCACCAGACCGCATTGTCCGTCCATCGTCTGAATGTTAGCAGGTCATAAATAAAACGCGCAGTTCTCACGTTTTCTCGCGCGTTTCGTGCGCAATCACCACAGTCATAACCACAAGGGAGTATGTACAGTGTCACAAATGAGACTGCGAACCATTCTATTTCAAGCTACTGTCTCTCAATAGGGGTCTTCAAAAATGACATTCGTCAAATCTCCGCTCAGTGGTCTTTAACACCTACGCTCGATAGACTACCGCTCCGCAGAGATCAGGCGAAATAGAAATGCGCTATTTATCGATTTGAACCCCAATTATCGCTCAAAATAGATGGAGGAAGTTTGAAATGCCTGCACCCTAGGAGTTTGTATCTTTTCTCGTGTAGCTCTCACGGCGCTACATTTCGCTGGGCGAAATATGAGATAACGGAGACTGTGAAAGCTTCACGGTCTACGCGTTAAACTACGCAAGTACGTGCGATTTCCCCACTAATGAGCGTAACAAACTATCATTGACGTACCATTATCATTGACGCAGTCAGAGCTAATGAGCGGTGACACATTTTCGCTTTTACTACGCGCTGTAAGACTGGCAGCTTGACTACTTTATGGGATATGTTTCAAGGATATAATATATTTGACGAAATACACTCTGTGAAGCATAACTAGGGAATGTAGTCCAAGCTAAAGTGCTCATTTCTGTCGTCTAATTCCCTCGGAGCGGTTCTCCAACATGTGAAACAGACAACCGCTCCGAGGGGTTTAGACGATAGAAATGTGCACTTCTGCTTGAATTCCGTTCCCTAGTAGTAAGAACGGAATCGCGAAAAGAAGCGGAACGCTAAATTCACCTCTCCCCGGTAGAAGCCGTCCTCGTCCATCTCCCCTCTCACAACGATGAGGTCGCCCGGATTCAGTGACAACTCCAACTGCGGCTGGTCGTTGGGCGAATCCCGCAACGGCAGATACCTCAAAATAGTCAATTGAGTTTTCATAAGGACTCGGAATTCATCTCAGTACCAGTTATGTTTCACGAACAGCATAAATATATCATAAGATATATAGACTGCTATTAGTGGATTATTCCTATTAGAAAAAAATCAATGTAATTCGTCAATTGACTGTCATAGACACTCTGAAATTCAGCGCATCGCCACACCCAGTTATGTTTCACGAATATCATAAATATGGCTTGAGATGTCAAAAATGATATTTGCGATAAGCAGACCAGAAAATCCGTTAGTTACAGAAAGTATTTGTGAAATGTTGTAATTGTGAAATGATTATATGTTTACTACATAGTAGAACGTCAAAATTTTAGACTGATAATTAGAGCAATTCCGGTAGCGGAATTGGAAAATGCAAACGTACTGGAATAATGCTCTGAACATGCGGGTGCCGCCGGCGTCTCGAGCAGCGACGAGCGGCATGACGCCCGCTACTTGCAGCGAGGCCGCAGCCACGGCAGCGACGGACGGCCGAACCTGCAAGGAATATGTTTCATCACTGTCTTAAGCGAATAGCGTTATATATTTCGGTATTACTTGGCTCGTTTCTGGTAGTTACCCATATAAAGACATCTTTCACTCTGTCAGCAATCCATTGAGGAGGATATGATTTTCGGTTACAAATGTCGGCCAAATCAGAGAATCGATTAAATATTACGAATGTCTGAGTGCTAGAATGTGGGTGACGAAAAGCCAGAAAATGTTTCGTAATAGCAAAATGTACTCTGTACGGTCTGACAATGTATGTTTCAGCATGTCTATATCTTTCATGGTAGCGCTATTTCATACAATATGCCTAGATCTGCGACTAGAAAATACATAATATTTCGGTTTGCCTGCATTCGAGAACTGTTTCGCCGCCTTTTTCGCACCTGTCGATAGGGCGAGTTTCATCATATTTATATAGTTCATGCAGGAAAATTTCGGACAATTCCTTCTCTCTGTTCTCTTCGTAAAAATATTACGACTGCATTAAATTTCCAACTTTTTGAGTATACGGCAGCAAATTTCCCAAATTCGTTCCCCCGTCGGGCTCATATTTAGGGACCGTCTAAAGAACCTCGAAGTGCATTCCTTTTCTCTAGGTCATTCGGGGCTGTTGTCTATCAGCGGCAAGAGACAACAGGTCCGAATGACTTCGAGAAAAGGAGTGTACTTGGTGGTTCTTTAGACGGTCCCTGCTCTTACTCGCACGTGTCTCGTTTCCACACACACACAGACGCTGCTGCCGTCTCAAGACTCGACGAATCTAATTCCTGCGCGGCGGGGAATTCAAGCGTCTCCCTCACCACTCAACTCCACTACTACAGTCCCGTCCCCCGCCGCAGCATATTGTTGTTAAAGAACCCTGTCAACTACCGTAGAACAATTTTTGCTCTCCCCAGGCTCCCGAGGGGAAGAAGCAGCTCGCTCCCCCTGCCCCTTTCTCGGAAGTAAGACGGTATCTTCTCCTCTTCTTCTCCACAGCGGGGGTGAGATTAATTAAGGCGCGAAAAAGAGATGGGGAGTGGGGTTGGGCAAAGGATCGGGTGTCTCTGTCTCTCTGCGTCTCTCCACCTCTCACACTCTCTCGCCTAAGGGAATGAGAAAGAAGCATCAGAAGCAAAAGCACGAGAAAGTATAGGAGAAGCTCTTGCTTATTCATCTTGAAAGAGGGGGTATGGTCGGCAGTTTGGCCTACTTTATGGATTATGTTTCACAGAGGGTATATATTTAAATGTATAGTAGCATTGAAACATATCACATAAAGTAGTCAAATTGCAACCCATTGGGCTTTTGCGCTTCTTTATGAAGGCACAAGCGTATCTACGCAGATAATAAAGTTACTTCAATCGACAACTTTCTTAGTGTTCAGTATTTAACTGAAGCACAGTGAAAATCACCAAACGGATAATTTGCAACGCACTTAGCGTGACGTCCGCGGCGTCAGCAGCATAAATATTGATGCGAACCAATTTGAAAGCTGTCTCGCTCTTGAAACATTTCCAAAATCTTTAAATCTTGGTTGAATAAATGGTGGAATAGCATGCGAATCAGCGAGCGCATTTGTGAGCGGAGTGACTAAACATTCCCAGGGCAAAATAATGGTACATCATTCAAATATGATTTTTGCAGAAAAATAAGAATTTTGCGCAATTTTCCTTCGCTTGCCAAGCACTAACGGATATCAACAGCGTCATTAAAGTGAGAATCAATCGATAATTTCAAGAGTTCATATCAATCGATAATCTCACCTCAACCGCTTCTTCTTCTCTGTGAATGTCCTGTCTGCACACGTCGTCCGCTGATATCTGACTCTTCTCCTACGGCCTGGATCGACCACTACCTGAAAATATTTTTTATAAACCATTTAATTAAATTCGAAATATCAAAATACCAGCTTCAATTTAGTGTGATTCTATTTATGTACGAAAAGTAGGGGGCAAGAATTGAAAAGGCAAAAGCGTTCGTGTTGATATGCAGTGGATGAAACATAAATCATTCAGTTGGCAGTAGAAATGCGCTAGTGTTTCCTGGTCTACGCAAAAACATTGCAGCCAAACATTTCTTGGTGCTATTGGCGTCAGTGCGGAATAAATACCGCAAGGAGTATCTTATTGAAATTTCAACAATGCTGAGCATTACCGTCAAAACCGAACTTTGTATGCGCACCTCAAATACATACTTTTTGCATTCACATAATGCGATTCTACGATTTCATACACATTTGGGAATTAAGAATTTAGTTAAAGTCAGATCATTCGGCAAACGTTAGAACACTCTCGAATTCGGTAGGGTTTCAAAAACGGTAGTGAAGTGTATTTGCCATTCGTCCAATTCACTCGGAGAAGTTGTCGTTGAGGTAAAAGTTCCGGAGATATTCGACGAATAAGAAATTCATTTTTCTACCGATTTATAAACCATACGACTCACAATTAGGCATCGCATTACGGAAAATGCGTGCATCATTCATTTCTTCTCTCTACTCTTTGGCAAGCTGTTGTCTCTAATAGTGAAAGACAACCGGTAGCCGAATAGTAGAGATGAGAAATTAAGCACATATTTTCCGAAATGCATTGCCTACTCACCATGCTACAACACGGCTCTAATAATTTAGTAAAAGTCAGAATGCCCGCAAACTTCAGAACACACTCGACGCACCATGCTACGACGCTGCCCGCTGCACTATCCTCTTCTTTCGACGTCGTCGTCGTTGCTGTGTTCCTGCTGCTGAATGTCAGGCACGCAGACACAAAAACGGCAAAATAATCGAGGGAAGCTCAGACCGGAAATCTGCAACTTCCGGCGTTTAGCGGCCGCGGAATTGACACAAATATTCGCGCGGAACGGCAAAATAGATACATCAATTTTTGGAGGGGTGGGGGCTACACAAATTACATTTCGGAGGGGGATGGAGAGCGGCGGGATAAAAATGGGGGGAGGGCCCATTGATCCTTAATGGGGGACGGGGTAGGGAATGGAGAGAGAGAGAGGAGAGGAGAGGGGGAGGGCGAGGAGGAGCAGGCCCTTTCTCCTTCTCCTTTTCCTTCTCCTTTCATGCTTCTTCGTCGCTCATAGAAGACAGAAATCGATGGCCGAGAGCCAGGAGAGTATGTAAGATGGGGAGAAGACTATGGGAAGGAGGAGGACGAGGAGAATGCAGAAGAGAATGGAAAAGAAGAGAGCAAGAAAGAGGAGGGAAAAGTACCCGCCTACTCCCTCCTGCTCTCTCTCTCCCTCCCTCTTAGGCTAGCCCGCTTTTAGGCCTGAGAGCTTCGGCGAGAAGAATTCTACTCAGCCTCCTCCCTCGCCGCGCCGTCATTTTAGGCCCCCGGAAAGCTTCGCCTCCCGGCAAACACTTCAGGTTGCAGAGTCGCTCCCAGGATCAGCGGTTCTTTGAAGACAACAACTTATCAGGGCTTCTGACACGGTCGTAGGGTGCATTCGTCCATGGTCTAAATCTAGTTGAGCCATTTAGAAACGGTACAACCTGCTCATTTTTCAGAAGTTGTTATGCGTAAAAATGTGGTCTTTCAATGAACATCGCCATGCAATCGTTGGTCACTGTGAAAAGGGAATTCCTCTATCACTCGAGCCACCGCCTCGTTGTCTGGAGTCTCTCTCCTCTTTCTGCTCTCGCTCTCTCTCTCTCGTGATTCGAGCCCTGAGGGCATACGGAATGGTCTTCGGCCCACCTCCAATAGGGTTGACATTTTGCATGCGAAATCGGTTATGCTTCACGGATCCTATATATCACAGTTATATAACTTCCGTGAAACATAACCGATGCAAACTTCCATTCCTAAGCTGCAACTCCACTGTCGAGCGGTCGTCACTCTGAAGCACGAAGACAGCCGAGGGTAGAAGAATGAGAGACGGGAGGTCCCAGGAGATGTGCATACTCGGATGGGTGAAATCACTAGTGCGTCATCGACATTTGAGAAATAACTGTGAAATAGACAATTGCGCCGTTAGAGCATCCACAACGATGGCTCATCTGCCCATTTCACCACTATGGCGCAATTGTCCATGGCCTACATGTTTTATCTCCAGAAGGTAGCCAATAGACAACTGGGAGAAGGAGAGAGGGAAGAAGTCCCATGTGCGTCGACCTAAAGTACAACGACACTCAACATGGGTCGAAGAGAAAAGAGGAGAAGGAGAAAGAGAATTGCAACAAGGTTTCTAAATTTGTAGCAAAATGCATTTCTCATTCCACTCGAAGCTGTTGTCCCTGCTGACGATTTTTAAAAAACGTCTCCGATATCTATTGTGCGAGCGAGAAATGCACTTTATTGCAGATTAGAAAGCCTATACAACACTCAACAACTGCGGCCGAAGATTGTGAAAAGAATGAAGAGAATTCATTCATTTCAATGACCCCACCCCCCCCCCTCAAATTCAGCGCGATCTAACTTAATAGTAAGTATCTATTAAGATACGTTATTTTTTCAACTGAAGCTAGGGCGGAACCGGGTGGAAAACTTTCGAATTAAATTCTGATTTTTTTCCTGAAAATAGGTATGGGCACC
>JACMIF010000304.1:29727-45384 GCA_014805445.1 Diplogasteroides magnus | reverse complement strand
GGCTACAACCGAGATCTACTATCTTTCCCTACACGAGTTTCTTCCTATATAGCTCCTCGTCGACACAATCTGAACATTCATCTACTCCTGCTTCCTCCAGCATTATCCAGCCTGAAGTAACCATATCTGCGAGTACAACGACGACTGGATGGACAGAGGAAAGGTCCTCGTCTTCACAATCTGAACATACATCTACTCTGAACATCAGAGCATTCAACTGAAGCTACTGAAGTTGCCATTTACTGAAATCTGGTCAATCGAAGGAAGATATTAGATGGCTATCATTAATCCATCTCTCTCATGATCTCATGCCATTATTCTCAGTTTCAAGAAGTGTTGCAGTCATTTCACATTCGCACATTTTCGCATTCACTCAATGTCTCCCATTTCCGGGTATAGGGGCACAAATTGTCATATCACACTTCACTAACTTGTACATGCAATGCGAGAAATCAATGATAAAACGGAAAAACGACAGGAGTTATTACTTGTGAAAGAGTATTTCTTTCAGTATTCAATGGGTTTATACAATGTCGTCTTTCCTGCAATCGAAGATAGGTTAATTTCACCGAAGACAATCGATAATGACGGCATCATTGGCCTTTCTACAGGAGAATAGTCATCCCTTAAAGCAATCTCCTGTGCGTTTCCTTTTTGACGAATTCGTCTTTCCCTGGAAAAAAAGATTTTCAGGTAAATTCGGTAAGAATGAGCAAGTGAAGGAAAGTGAGGGGACTGAGGAAGAGTGATTAGTGAGGGAGAGTGAGGGAGATTTCAGATAAACTGAGGGAAACTTCAGGTAAAATAAGGGAGAATGAGCAAGTGAGGGAGAGTGAGTCAAATTTCAAGTCAACTGGGGGAAAATTCAAGTAGAATGAGGCAAAAAGCAGGTCGATTAAGTCGAAACTACCTGAAATTTCCGTCAATCTATCTGGAATGTTTCTACCAGGGTTGAATGAATCTCGCACACTTTAAACTATATTATTTGGCTACTAATCGCGTACAATAGGACGCACGGATGTTATCCTCCATGCAGGAGTGGATTCAGTCTTTGAAGTCATCATCTGTTGTCTTTGCAATGACTATATCATTTGGAGATATGTACGGAACATTTTTCACGTGGGGGGTCAACACTTACTGTATTTTTTCTATTTCTGCTTTGATTTTTTGATCCATTTCCACCATTTGAACAAACTTACAAAATAAGTGCCGAGTAATACAATAAAATAGAGGAAATACCCAATACGTAAGAACTATCAGATCGCTCAGATCTCAAATTTCGTGTATGTTCATGTATGTACAAAACAATAAGTATTAAATTATTGTGTGGAAAGAATTCTCAATTCATTCCAAAAATATATGATGTCGGTAGCCAACATCTTGTTGCTCATTGTTATGTTATTATTATTTTCGCTACCATTCTTATAAACTCAAAATTTCTCCTAAATAGATGACGCCAAAACCCCGGCCCCGCCCACTATCAAAAAGCACGCTGGTCACGCCTACTTTTCGAGCCAAACGGCAATGCAACTCGCTGGTTGAATGTGATGTCTTGCAAGTGACTAGTGAGAGTGTTGTTGAATGTTTCTCCCCTCATTGCATCGGTTCCTTTCCCTTCTCCTCTTCATTTTCGGCCTCCTTTCCCTTCCGCATTCAGCTATTCCCTAGGCAGATTGCCCTCGTCTCGCTCAAGTTTCCTTTCTCTTTCGTGTTCGTATACCGATTGTGATCTAAAGTACTTACTACTTCACTTCACTAATAGTAAGGAATGATTTATCAGGCCGATTGATGCCTTCTTCGGCAGCGGTGCAACAATGTCTACGGCCGTTTCTCTTCGCAAAAGTAAGTTTATATGTGTTTTTTGTCTTCAATGAATATTTGGGTATTCGCATGGTTACTTTGTTCTTACCAAAGTAATATCTCTGCTCTGATTGCCTGCTTCTCTCCTTGACCCGCTATTTCCACTTCCTTGGTCGTTCTTTGATGGTGCGATAACAATTGTGCTCTACCCTTCTTTGGACATGTGGACAGTTTGACCATCGATCTATTCATAGTACAAGGTACGCCATTCCTTGTTAATGTCATAGAGAGGTCAAACAATGTGCCTTGGCAGTAGTAACAATCGACAACGATTGTTGTTTATGGTTAATGGAATAGGGGACGGGGATGGTTGTGGTGACGTTATCAATGTTCTATTCAATTGTTCGTTCCTCCGGACACCTCATGATGTTGTCATCAGTGGATGGATACTGTGTACTGCCTCATAGATAGAGAACAAGATTGGATCAAGAGAGGCTATGCAGACTACATTGTCACCTAAATACACTGCCTGATAAAGGCGGTAGTGTACTTTGATGTGTAGTGAGAACAATTTCATCTGTCTTCTTTACACTGTACACTCTCATCTTTACCCAATCTCTTGGCTAATTTCTCATCATTCCCTAACACAGCCAATTCGGAGTGTGTTCAACTTTCCACTTCCCTACATCTGTTAAACTTAGTAAGTTATAAAATGCTATGTTTAGCGAGACATGGCCCTGCGGTACTACGCAGCTGCTGCGACCAAGTCTTCGGGCAGCCATCTACCGCTCACTGCGCCTGCTGTAGTATCTAAACGAGGTGAGTGAGGAATGTGGTTGATTAACTTCTTTGAACCTTGCGGATGAGTTGTTCATTGGAAGTTCCAATTTGGAAGCGTTGAGAACTCCAGTAACGAAGATATAATGAAACCGTTCAGAAGCCTCATCTACAGCGGCCATCAAATTGCCCAAACTACCGGTGCCCGATGGGATTCACACACTCAAGTGAGTATATCTCTAAACTTCCGGCATTTATCAGGGGTTAGTTAAGGCGAACAAACATTTAGGTATTTCCTCGACTTCGCTGAGTCCGTCGAATCTCCCAAGGAGTACAAGGAAACATTGAAGGTTTATTTCCCAATAAAATGAGATCGAAGCACCTGACTCATAACAATAATGTTAAAGTAATCATAGCTCTGTAGTTAATAAATATAGTGAGATAATAGAAAAACTAGAAAAGATAATAGACGAACTGATGGAAAGGAGTGAAACATGTGAGGAATGCTGTTTCACATCCAGGTCAAGGCACCAATCCACCTTATTTTCACTGCAGATTGTACAACAGTTCGCTGATGGTGAGATGTCCCAACTACAGTCATTGCTGCAACAACGAGCGGATAAGCACGACAACTGGGTATGCATGTTACTCATACCTGGACTAGCCACTTCTACACGGAGGGTAAAAAAAAAAAAAATCCGGGTAACCGCGAGTCTCCAAGAAAAACATTTCCGGGTTCCCGCCAGATTTTGGCTAATTTTTTTTGAAACCCCGGGTTCCCGACAGTTTTTTATTAAAATTTTCCATGATACCACGATTTTTTTAAACTTGAGGGTGGTCCCAAACATACATTAACTAGGCTGTCCATGTGGACACGCAGGCACCCTTTGAAAATTGAAATTTTGGTAGAATAACCAACTAGCACCCTTAAAAGTGTAAGTTTTTGGGTTGAAAACCCTGTAGGCACCCTTAAAATTAAGATTTTTCCTAATTTATCTCCTGCAGTCACCCTTAAAATTCGATAAATTTGGGGTCGTGGACAACCCTCGTTATTGTATGGTCCCAAAATTATTTCCGGGTAATCGCACCTCTACGTAGATCTGCCAGCCCAAGTATGATGTTAATGTCAGCGTGTACCGGTTTCTGTAATTTGGCAAACGTCATCCTTCAGCTCACTCCGTGGTGGCTCAACATCGCCTACTTGGAATCTCGCGATCCCCTACCGGTGGTGACGAGTCCCGGCGTGCTCTTTCCCAAGTTCGAGTACCATGTGAGTTTGGTTGAAATGTAAATGCTGCGGGTTTTGAGCAGGGGCGTTCAAAACAGTAATTTTAGGGCGAAACGGGACAACTGGAGCATGCAGCGAAGATTACACAGGCTGCATTGATGTTCTACAGGGCCATTCAAAGGTGCTCATTTTACTCATTGAATGAATAACAACTGTAACGTCTGATGAATGACATTTTCAAAATGTCATTTCGCACTCTTCACAGAAACATAATACAGATGAAGTACAGTATTCCACACATGTTCCTGATTCAGAGACGCCGTGAAACAGGACATGGCAGGTTCCGCACCACTCGACATGAGTCAGTACAGGTACGGTACTTTACAGTCATTTCATCCATTATTTTCCATCTTGGAAATGCCAAAATTTTGCTTTAGGTTCCTGTACGGCACCGTGCGTATTCCGAAAGTGGGCAAGGATGAGATCAGGTTGGATTTGGCTCTTGCGAACTAAAGATCATGGTTGATTGGTCTTATATGCTGGAATGATTTATGAACATGCGAATTATGAAATTGAAGGAAGTGGTGGAAAAAATATATATATATATATGTGAAAATAACGATATTACAGATATGGTCTTGATGCTAGACAACTTGCGCGACACATTGCTGTTACGAGGAATGGACATGTGAGCAAATTTTCACAATTCACAGATCATTTATATTTTTGGGTGATATTCGTGAATATTGCAGATCTTCCGAGTGAATGTGCTAGATGCAAACGGGGATCTTCTTCCACTATCCACACTTCAGGAACAGTTCGAAGAGGTTGGTTCAGGCTTGGCTTGTTGCCAAATTCTCACGCTACTTGGTAAATTGAGGTGTTGGGTGCAAGTGAGAATCGAGTGTTACATCCACTGGGACTGATGACTGCAGACAAGAGAGATGCATGGGCAGTGATCAGAGAAAGTGTGGCAAGTGAGAACTTTATCCATTCATGGACAACATTACGTCATGTCCATTGAAATGTCTCCAAATTTGAGTCATATTGAAGGGGGAAATAGCGGAGAGTAATATTATAGAGTAAAGAACACTTTTGGAACGAAAGTGCAACTTTTCTGTTGGAGCGCATTCGTGGCCCATTCTCTCACGGAATGAGTCAATGAATGAATGGAATGAGTCAATTTCGTTCAATGATTGAATCCAGTGAGTTTTTGGCTAATAGAAGAATCGCGAAATGTTACAATCAGCTTCTTTTCTTAAAAAAATAAACAATCTCGATCTAACTTTAGATTCGTATTGATACTGTAATATTTGAGGGTTGCCCGAGAATGCGAAGCACCTTGCTGCAGTAGAATCAGCATTGTTTGTGGTGTGCTTGGATGGTACTTCACTTCCAGTCAAAGGCTATTCGGAAAGGGATGAACAGGTAATGATTCTTTGATAACGTTCACCGAATTGAGGGCTTTTCAGGCCCGTCAAGCTTTGCATGGTGGCGGCTCTGATAGGAACACTGTAAATCGGTGGTTCGACAAGACAATTCAGGTTAGATTTGGCCTATTTCATTCTGTTTTGTGGTCGATTTCCTCAAACATTAGCACCAAAACATGGGCGAATGTTCGGAAATTTGACTGTTACAGCAACAATGGAATAGGAAAATGGTTACAGTTCGTGATCGGTGACAATGGATACTGTGGAATGTGCTATGAACACACTCCTGCTGAAGGACCTCCAGTGGCAGCACTTATGGACTACGTCATGGACCAATTGTCAGTACAGTAATCATATTATTTATGGCTATATAATCCATTCAATGCCGAATTGCATTACGTAAAATGATTTTCTTGATATATTCAAATTTTCAGTGATAACCGAACATTCATCACAGATGGACCCAATCAGCCATCGGAGAAGGTACGATTCATTGTTCCTTTACAATAAAGAAAGCATCTGAAACTTTGTTAACGGAATGTTTGTACAGGTGCATCGATTAGACTTCTCACTCACCGAAGATCACAAGAAGGCAATTGACAAGGCGATGATGAGGATTGATGCGTACGATTACTTATATATTCCATTTTCAAGTTACTGTGTTTAGCGTGGCTGACGACCTCGAGGTGCTCGCGTACACGTTTACGCGATTCGGAAAGAACTTGCCCAAGTCGATGAAGGTGTCTCCTGACAGGTTTGTTGGATGATGGAATGACTTGTGTCAGTGTGCACAATGAATATAAACTTATTCATTACTTGTTTGACATGCGCAGTCATTGTTATTGTTGACTGTTAGATAATGGTGAGAGACAGCAGAATATTATGGCCGGTAGCCTGACAGCAGATCCTTGATTCCTTCTCGTTTCAGTTTCATCCAGACTGCATTCGCATTGGCTTTCTACCGAATCCACGGGACAATGGCGCCAACTTACGAAACGGCGTCTTTGAGGAAGTTCAAGTATGATAGTTAATGAATCTTGATTCTAGTTGAGAAAGGATTACCTAACTACATCTTTGAAGTTTTTTTTAAATTAAATAATGGCTATATAATGATCACGATTTCTAAAATCGTAAAAGAAGTGCATTTCTCATTCGTCTTATCACGACCGACTGCTCGTTGACCAAGATCAATAGCTCATTATCTGTTGGACTGCATAAGAATGATCTCACTTGAAGGGATGGACGAACAGAGAACATCCGTAATCCAAATGGGCAAGTGGCTCAATTCTGCAACATGGTAAGAGTCATTCCGTATGGCACATCATCTTAGTGCTTTCTTTGATACTCCTGCATTCCTCTTTGTGGTTGAGCATTCAATTATTTTCACGCATTTACAGATGGATTTGTTCTTGGTAAGAGATCTGGATGGCTTTTCAATAACATTTTATGTGCTTGCTATGGATATTTTGCACGAATAGTCAATATTAGATGAAATAATGTTTAGACTGATGAGATTATTGATTGATTGCATTGATGTGGAGATCTGATCCAGATTGAGAATGACCAGAGATTTCGCTTCAGCTCAAGGTTGGCAATCGGCCATTCGTCGAGATTCACGACCAATTGCATGCGGCAATCGCTGCACACAAGAAGTACACGGCAGACTGTATGAATGGTAGGAAGAGCTACATCAATCAATACATTCAATCATAAGATTACTATAGCTTTCGGCTTCACATTGACAGCTGAATTAATGCATGAATGATACGACAGTCAATCAATAGGAAATCATAAGAATACTGTATATTTGGGCTTCGCAGATTCAACCGAATGATAATTCAGCCGCTGGTATGGATCGTCATCTTCTCGCGTGGAAGTTATTGTGCAAAGAGCACAACCTTACTCTACCCAAGGTTGCACTCTCAATCTTACTTCTATTTCTAATTTCAATTTTCTCCAGCTCCTACAGAGTAATGCATACGAACGCATGATGCACTTCCAAGTATCAACTAGTCAGGTAATTTAAATGTAATATTCTTAAAGATTTTCGAAATTGTTAGGTGCCCACTCGTCACTTCATCCAGATGTGCTTCGGACCATCGGCTGATGACTGTTACGGTATCTGCTACAATCCTCAGGAGAAGGTACGGTATTCCTTATTGAAGAAAGAGTTCCTTCTTATTGATACGGGACTATTTCATTGTTTTTCATTGTCCATTGTTTTGCAGGAACTCCATTTCACTATCTCAACATTCCGCAGTTTCCCATCGACGAGCAGTCGAAGGTGCGCAAATATCCCGTTTTTTAAAAATATTTTTCTTAATTTCTACGAAGGAGCTCGAGGTAACTGATGTTCTCTTTCGCGGCGGAAAAAGAAAGCGTAGGGGGAGGCTCGCCTCTCCCTACGCTTTCTTTTTCTTTTTCGCGTGGAAAATGAACGGGCGAAAAAGAAAATACTTTCTTTTTTCGCGAGATTTGAACGAGCCATGAGAACCAAGAATGGAGAAATTAGTAGACGAGCTATGGTTCAAAAAAGACATCCTGCTCCTTTGCAGATTTGCCAAAGAGCTGGAGAAGGCTCTGAACGATCTGCGGGCAATTCTCGTCAAGGGCTCAAAGGAATCCAGCAAGCTATGAGGAGGAATAATCCCCTTTCATCGTGAGATGACAAAAGGGAAACATTTGTCCCTATCCCTCTCCCCTTTGATCTCCCACTCTATCGCTTCCCTTCTCTATTTTTTTCACACATCGAGGAAGCGTGGCATTTTGTAACGGCCGTTTTGGAATTTTTGTTCAAATGTGAGGAGTACAAAAAATTCAAGAATTAGTCGGTTTCGAAATGTCATGCTCCCCATGTCACATGCACTTTGCCCCTTCATACGGCTTCATTAAATCGATAGACATTGTGCTGTATCATTAGGAATCGCTGCACTCTTTAGTTGGCTCATAGAGCATGATAGTGGCGCTGAAGTTGTACATAGGGTATATAGTACTCTCCGATCATTGTCTGAGATTGTAGAATGCAGAGAAACTTAGAATATAGCACAATACTTACTACTACATCGCTTATCAGACGAGTCTTATTTTACTGAACATCTATTGCTTTGTTATCGTGGCCAGTTTGCAAACTATTCCCAGATACGAAAACGCTAGCCAAAAGTATTGCGAATGCTTGAAAAGAAATTTTCTGCGAACAATATGCATTGTTTATCTCGCATATTACCGTATAACATGAAATGAAAGGGAAAAGAGATCACAATACTGAATTCCACGTCCACATGGACTGAAACGTGCCAAACATCAAGAATAAAAATACGGTTAGCAACATTCAATAGATTACGATTGGGATTGGTAGGACTACAATTTCCGGAAGACCCATAACAAGTAACAGTTCACTTCTTGTTGGTGGCGATTTCCTTTCTAGTCGCGTCCTGAAGAGGTATACTGGGGATTACGGTAGTCAGGAACATGATTACTATACGGTAAGAAAAGAGCACCTGCAGGAGTTGCGTGTCAACGTGTTCAGCGGGCAGGTGCACGTATCGAACGACGGATCTGGAAATGGGAGCAATTTACGGACAAGGATCTGGACACAAGAACAATTAAGGATCATTCGAAAAATAGGGAATGACTTATGTCGAAAGACACTTACCCTCTGATGAAACAGTTCTTGACTGAGAGCATGTGGGGGAATCTGTAGGATAGACATTACAATGCAAGTTGGAATGTATTGACCTGTCAGGATCAGTGACTGAGATATCAAGCAGCTTCATGTTCAGATATTGGTCAACTGAGTGGAGAGTACCCATGACACTGAAAAGAGTGACGATTGGAACACTTTTATGCATTGTCATTCTGAAAATGCATTAGGAAACACTGCAGTGAAAATTGTCTATTTTTACTTTTGGACATGATCAGTTTTTGCGCTAGCCATTGCAAATTAATTATGTTTCGTGTGGGAGGCATTCTACATTGAAACAATTTTCACGATTCCTGTCCATGTACGTAATGAATACATCAAACCTGAGATCATTCTTGAGCTCAACAACGACTTCCTTTCCCACGAGAGCCTTGAAGAAGGAGAAGAAAAGCTGCAATCATCATTCAATATACTTGCGATGAACATCACCACTCACCATGTCTACCGTAGTCTTCGGAGGAATACGACTGAAATTATTAGAGCAATTACGGATAATTCCGAAAGATTTGTAGATAATCATAGGCTGGTTTCGTACCAGTAACTGAGCAAATTGGATATCAATTTCAACGACAACTCTTTATGCAATAACTATAACAATCAAGAATTTGAAAAATAAAATGCCTATATATTAGAAGGGAATTCGTCAGTCAAATCATCTACAGATTTATCTTCTGTTCTCCTTGTCCACGGTCGGAATCTGTAAGAGAATCAGACTATTCGAATATATTGGACTTCTAACCTCTCTGCAAGTACAAACTGTGGCTGTCTGCTGTCATGGGACACGATAGCAAGTATAAGCTTCTTGCGCACCTCAATGTCAGTAATGGATGCAGTGATGACTGAGTACGGACCGAGATTTAAGAATGGGACTTCACACATTTCCGAAAATGCATAAAAAGGGGACCCCACAAAATCTTCACTGACTGTTAAAGGAGCTGTACCACGAACTTTTTCGAGTATAGGATGGAAGCGCCACTCGATAGGGGGCAACGTGGGCTGTCGAATGACACCTTTCTCAATGTTCACATACTTTTCTCCGATTTATGGTGAACGTTCAAAGTTACGAGATACTGTAGATATTGGGGTAGAGTACATGTCATGAGACAAGAGCACAGATGAAGTTCACACAGAAAATGATTTGCATTAGTTAGACCTACGCCGCGTATGTCTCATAGGAATGACAAATGCAAATCATTTTCTGTCTGAACCCCATCGGTTCTCTTGTCTCACGACATGTACTCTACCCCAATATCTACAGTATTCCGTAACTTTGAACGTTCACCATAAATCGGAGAAAAGTCTGTGAACGATGAGCAAGGTGTCATTCGAATTCACACAATCGAGTGACGCTTCCAACTTATACTCGAAAAAGTTCATGGTACAGCTCCTTTAAAGGCAGCAAAATTCTGTTCGTGAGTCCCCAAAAATTGAAAAGTAAACGGGAACGTCCCCGTGAATTGCTCATCTCTGATTGGTTGAGCTTATCTAGACGAAGTAATGAGAATGTAACCTGTTGTGCAGTCCTCGTTGCAGTCTGTAGTCTCCTTGGGGAGAAGCCCTCATCTGCATCAATGCACAGTACAAGGAACTCTGCGTGAGAGACACCGGGAGGAGCTCAATTATAAAAATGTACTTAGGATACTGACGTATACTTGAAATTACTGATAAATTGTAAGTGAAAAGTAAAGAAACAATTTGATTTTTGATAGGTAGTTCACACCGGCAGAAAGGTAGCAAAAATGGTTTTTTAAAATGCATACCTGAATAAAGCATAAATTGGCATCCGTAGCGAATTCCACAAGTGATGTAGTATCCGCGACGCCAGAGATCGTGTAGAACAATCTAGACGATGAAATTATTATCGGATCACTGATTTTACTTTTTATTGATTTTACTTATTAGATCACTGATTTGAAAATTCCTTACCTCCCTTCTACGATACTCCGCATCATTAGGCAATGAGAAATTTGTGAGATGTTCGTAGTTCTCAGGAGGGAGATCAAAAATAATGAAATTGTTTGTTTATTTCTTGTTACTAGTAGTAACTTACTACTTACCTAGCCTGAGTACAATTTGACGTTGACGTTGGATTTCATTCTCTCGTTGCTTTCTACCACGCAATTCTGCTATAGCTTCTGATATCTGAATTCAAATTCCATAAAGAGGACGTACATAAGTCATCTCACCTCTTCCTCGCTAACTGAAACGTCTTTGGCAACTGATCTTCGTGCTTTCTGAGAATGAAAGCATTGTTTCAAACAAGAAAGACTATCAAACTTTCGATAATGGAACGCCGTCTCCATTTCTGTCCACTGTTCGTTTCCTCATTACAGCCATTTTTGTAGCTATGGTGAGTTCCTGAACACATGATAGTATTCAACAAAAATAGTCTACACAACAATACCTCCTCATTCGGTGATTCTTCTTGTGTAGACGTCGTAGGAACGGGAGTGAACAGTTCTTCAGTCGCAGTTAAATCCTCCTTCAGTTGAACAACTCGTGCAATGCCTATAGCAAAAACTTATACACGTATAGTTAGAGAAAATTGCCAACCATGTTGAACAAGAACAGCTACTTGCTCTGGCATCAGATGAGCATAGCAACTCGATGATGATTGAAGACCCTCTAGGAGACAAGGTCGATCAGCGACCATTCGATGCTCTTTGAGAAGAATGGAAACATCTCAAAATATCTCTTTTATTTCTCAATTTAAGTACGCAACAAACAAACCTTCGTTGTTGAAAAGGAGAAATGTTTCATTGACGAGATGTACATCAATCGGAATCTTGGTAGAGTAATCGAATCGGACGCTGCATGATACGGAAGGACCAGGGCCACAATCTTCGACCGCGGCCTCGTTGCCATCCTGAGCTGATTCTCCTGTCATCCAAGGCCACTGGAACGCAGAAAATAGAAAAGAAATGCAAATTTCGAAAAAGTTCAAATTCGTGGTGAATGAACGATCTGTCTGTTATCAATTCTGGCATGATGCCAGAGAACCGTATTTCCCCTAAATAACGGCTATATTTTCGAAGCTCTTCATTTTTCTCAATTTCGATTTTATGTTCGTTTTACTTGTTGGAGATGTCATATTTCTGTTTTTTTAGAGCGTTATGAGTGCGCTCTCCAAGGCCGAGTATCTTCAACGATACCTAACCGGTGGTGGTGGGTCTTCCGATGCCACAAAGAAAAAGAAGAAAACGAAGAAGCCCAAACCTACTGGAGCTGGGTATGTGTTCTTCTATCTCTCCTTAAATTGAATTTCATTTTTTATAAATTGCAGGATATCCATAGTGGAGCAGGATGCGTTCCAACTTATTTCTTCTGGAGCAAAGCCTGATATGGACTCTGACGAGGAAGAGGAGGTCCAGATCGAGGTGATGCTCATTTTAATGGAAAATATATTTATTTTTAAAACATATTCTTGAATATTCTTGTTATACTTTGATTGTTTCAAATTCTATGCTTTGCAGGCGGAGTTTAGACGCAAAGCCGAGACTCACAAAGGAAAATTCCGCGTAGCCTTTAAGACTGTGGATGAGCCAGTAGTAAAGGATGGTGAGTAATGCCGCAAGTTTTCGAAAGTGAATTGTATTTTCAGAGTCATTGATTCGATCTCCATCACCTGCCCCTAAAAGGCGGCGGAGAGATTCCGGTACAATATTCCTTCTCATATTTATCTATGTTCAACCTTATTGTTTGCTTTGATGTAAAAAGGAGCTCATTTGGCATATAATTCGCGATTACTTCTAGATGGTTCTCCCCCGCGTCGAACACGAAAAGATTCTGATACTTCTCCTCCTAGGAGACAAGGAAAAGATTCTGGTAAGACGCTTATTTGACAACATGGTGCTGATTTTTGTACCCACACGGACTTTGTGCTGATTTTATTCTTCTCTGACCTCTTGCCATTCACTAATCAAATTCGTCCATTACACGTCATTGTGCAATCTGTTTTCGATGAGAACTCTCGGTTATAATTCCTGTTTTCTTCTCTGTGAAAGATCTCAATCACTTCCTTTCAGACAATTCACCACCACGTCGATCTGCCCCACAGAAGGACGCATCTCCCCCGAGAAGACGAAGGAGAGATTCAGGTATTAGACTATGGTCCTTAAATGCACTTTCACCTATTGAATGGCAGTTCCATTCGTGTAACTCTTTACTTATGCAAATCCTCTTCAGATTCCTCTCCACCCAGAAGGGGAAAGGATTCCTCTCCACCCAGGAGGCAGAGGAGAGACTCGGATGCTTCCCCACCAAGGTACTCAAAATACATTACATTGGTTGGTTTTGGGCGCACTTGTTTGAGCCTTCCCTGAACTCTTCAGTGTTTTTTCTTCGTTTTCCGTCGAGAACAACCGTTTATTCCAGGTGCCAGATCCGAATGCTTGTGCTAGATACCGTATCGATCTACCGATACAGTGACTTTGAGATCTGGAACCATTTTTTCTCTTTCGGTGACTTAAGGTCTATGTAGTTCCCTTCATTCAGGAGACAACGTCGTGATTCCGATTCCTCTCCACCCAGAAGAAAGAGAAGCTCTCCTCCAACGAAAAAGGCAAGAGACGGTAAGAATTAGAATTACTGGATGATTTGTTTTATACTGCCCCGCTAGTTCAGCTTAATGTAGATGTTTCAGCCTCACCGCCCAGACGCCGTCAACGACGAGATTCAGACGCTTCGCCTCCCAGGAGACAACGGAAAGATACAGGTGAAGACTTCGTGAGTATTATGTTTTCAAAATTCATTTGTAAAGTGCATTTGTCATTCGTCTATTCTCTATTGTGCGGTCAACTGCCCCATGTGAGAGAGTACAAGTGAAAGGAGTTAAAATAATGGCAAATGTACATTGCAAAAGCATTTTGAAACCCCAACCAGTATTGATTTCACACTAAATCATCATCACTCGACATGACATTGTGAAAGCGCTGAATATTTACTTGAGATGAAAGGGATCATGAATGAATAATTCGAACACTTTTCTATTCCTTCCCTTCCCCTCTTTTTTCGTATACATGAATCGACTTGAACATGATTTTTGGAGTAACTGCTACGGACGTGAACGACATCTTTGGCGGAGAGAACTTAAACTGTGGGGCTAGAGAAAGGGGGAGGGTCTTTAATAAGGAAAGAGTTAGTACCAGAGAGGAGACCAATTTGGCCTTGATAATTTCATTCTTTTCGCAACTGTAATGAGATACATAAATGAATGAAACTCTACTTATTCCAGATACTTCTCCTCCCCGACGTCAACGCAGAGATTCGGATGAATCGCCTCCACGAAAGTCCCGTCGACGAGACAACGATGACCAATCTCCACCCAGAAGGAGAACGTCTCCTGCAATGGTAACAATTTATTTATTTAGTTTATTTATTCAACCAAGAATTAAATCCATTTTTCGGGTACTACTGTTTGATTTGCATAATCATCTTACTTGTTCGAACTATTGATTGGACTTTTAAAAGAGTATGATCATAGCTGGGTGATTTCCATTTTGGAAGAAAGGTTGATTACGGTAAAATCATTGATATTTTGTCTACAGGAAAGACGTGCTGCGACTCCAGTGAAAGTGAAGGAGGAACCATTGGATGAAGATGATATGAAGGTACTTGATAATTTATATATTGTGTGTTTCTAAAACGTTTACTAATGTTTCTAAAACGATAGTGATGTGCACTTCTCATTCGTCTAATACGCTCTGAGAAGTTGTCTATTTTTCTTTAGAGAAATACCCCTCCAGGAAATTAGACGAATGAGAAATAAACTTTACTGCAGATTCCAAAAATAACACACATCAGATATTTTTAAAATATTGTCCTCTTCAATGTTACATGAATAGAGTTTCTCCTCATTTAGATGGCCCTAACTCTGGATGGGAAGAAGGCAGGCTTGCAGACTGCAGATACACTCAAGGAAGAGACTACGATGAGGAGGCAGAGGGAGCTTGAGGTGCATAATGCTAGAAAATTATCGATTGGTTTTTTGATTGATCACCGTCAAGAGTACCGTCATATTTTATCGGTATAATGGTAGAGTTTCAGATGTTCACGAAGCTGGCTGCTGATATCTCTGGCAGAGGAGCGGCCACCGTTGAGAGGCGGAAGATGTACGGAAAGAATAAGGACAGTGCAGAGGACAAGGTAGGCTACGGTAGGCCATTTCAACTACGGTAGTTTTCCCTTCAGGAGAAAAAGGAGCGTGAAGCGCAGAAGCAAGCAGAACTGCAGGACAAGTATAAATACTGGAACAAGGGAGTGGCACAACAAGAGAAGGTTTCAATCTTCACTTTTAAATAAACCAATTTATATCACGAATAGGTATAATAGGAGTCTCAATGATAGAGGGTAGGCATACATGAGCACAATTGTGAACAATAACAAAGTATATCTGCAAATCCCATGGTAGTGTCATAGTCATTGACTAAATAACTATATATCCATTTTGGGGGCGAGCCGGGGAGGGGGTCAAAACATTTATAAGGAATTTTTACCTTTATGTGATTTTTTTCGCCGAGTCGGGCAGCGGGCAGGGGGGTCAAACCCCAATAAATATTTGGAAATATACTTATTTAGTCACTGATGGTAGTCATTCTGCAGAGTAATTGTTTCTATTTTTATATTTGCTACTCGGCTGATTTATTCTATTTTGTTTGGGTTGGGAGGCATTTTGCGTTGAAATAATTGTCGCGATCGCTGCCCTTGTATAGTATTGAATGGGG
>JACMIF010000304.1:0-29627 GCA_014805445.1 Diplogasteroides magnus | reverse complement strand
CCTTATGTGATTTTTTCTGAGGAAATGTTTGGAAATGTACTATTTTGTCCCTGGTGTGAGATGTAAATACAATTGGATGTTTTACAGCGTGCAGCTCAATTGGAAGAAATGGAGAGAGTGGCAGCAGAACCATTCACGCGAAACAAGGATGATGATGCAATGAATGATCATCTCAGGTGGGGGATTCATATTCATTCTCGTTTGTTATCATGTGCAATGAGAACTTCTGGTACAAATGACCATGTCAATATGATGTACCTGTCGACTTTTCAATTTGTGTTGTCCCCTATCAAAGAGTCCTCTTATTTGACCACATTAGAGTCTTTATTTCAATCACACGAACTTTGACATTATTATCCTTATTTTCTCCGACCTCTTGCAACTCGGATCGCTGATCGAATTACATGTCATTATGTTTTCGATGGCATCTCTCGATGATAATATATCATTGATAATCAAAGATGGGCACGTCACCAACCGAATTTTCATTTTGTTTTGTCCCCTATCATTGTACATTTTTGATAATAATGCCCTTTCAAATAATTACGTTGTATACCTGGTAAATACCAATTCGTACTCATCACTGTATAGAATATTTCCAGGAACGAGATCAATGAGAAGGACGATCCCATGGCGAGGCTGATATTGAATAAAAGAAGGAACAAAGTCATTCAATCGGGAGGAGTGGGTGAGTGATTTATCCATAGTTCAAACAGTGTATTCTTTCCAGCATGCCTGAGCAACAGCTGACTTTGAAAATCAGCTTTTCAATTTTGGTAAATCCTAACCAGTTTAAGACCGAAAACGCCAGCAAATTCTAACTTGCTTTCCTTCCACTCAGCCTGAACTTTTTGAAATATGATTCAAATTGAGTGTATCCACGATACGAGGGAGCGTGGAATCCAAATCGGTTCGGTATTCCTCCAGGACACAGATGGGATGGAGTCAATAGAGGTGAGCATTTTTGGCATTTTCTGAGATGAAAATATAATGTGATTAATTCAGGCAATGGATTCGAGGGTACGTTGGCACTCAGTGACAACAAGAAACGTGCCAATGAAGAGGAATACTACCAATACAGTCAGACATACGAGTGATGCTTATCGTGGAACAGTCGGTTATGGCATATCCCCACATTCAAAAGGCGGTGGGATCAGTTATTTTGGTGTTGTTTGTTGGATCTCGAAGTTGTGCATCACTTTTTGTCTCCTGAGCAGAATTAAAGAACTTAAAGCTGTAATTGCACTCACCATGGTTGTTGTTTGAGTGGAACTGGTTCAGTCCAGATAACATATTTACCATAGTTGGTGGAAATGAGTTCTACAAAGGAATAGGAGAAATGTATCAGCGCGGCGAAATCACAGGAATGGAAAGGGAGGACTGAAGGGATGAGACAAAAAATTTTCGGACGAAAAATTCTTCGAACAAAAAAATTTCTAAACCTACAGTCAAAGAGCACGAAGAAACGTCATGGGAAATGTTGCATCAGAATGATTATACGAGGAAGGGGCTATAAAAGCGCTGGTTCTTTCATTATTTCGACTTCAGCTTGTACCGGCGATAAAGATAGGATGGATCGGCGTTCATAGTCTTCGGTACAAGTCGTGCACGGAGACGATCGCTAGGAATGAAGTTGAGACGGCTGGAAAAACGGCTGTCAATAATTGCCTTCCTTTCACCACCGTAGTTACAACCCTTTCCATTCCTGTGATTTCCACCGGCTAATGCAGTCCGCTTCCTCGGAATGGACTACAAGCCATTCCTTTTAAAATCATTTTGACCTACGCAAATATTTTCTGTCGTAGCTTAGATATGATAAATATTCGGTGGAGAACAAGAAGTGGTTGTTTATTGTAGACTCACAATGGTGGCTGTGTGTCCCAGTGAGGGCAACGAGTCGTGTCAGGGACCGTCAGTGAAGCAGCAAATGATTCATCGGGTTTGTACCTTCTTGATCTTTTTGAGATTCCAAGTGCTTTCCATAACACAAGGGCAGTCTCACCAAAAAATGACGTAGTCGCTTCGGTCGCTTTCCAAAGAATTTCACGACTAAACTTGCTCGCGTATGGTTTCAATACATGCTGCTCTTGATTGGACTCACGTTCCGTTTTCGGTGGAAAAAAGTGTAGTCAGGAAATGAAACTTAAAGAGAATGACGTTTTGTTGCTCAATGCGATCTATATAGGCTGGCAACATCATCTGCTTTGTCGTATTCTCATTTTGTATCTACGTCGACTTCATCTCCATTTTTGAAAGGTACGCACTATTCGGATTTAGATAAAAATTGAAGTGATGAACGGCATCATCGTATGTCTGGTGGGGTGGGGGCGTACGCGATACTTATTGTTAGGAACGTAGCCTTTTATGAGCAGTAGCGGTGTATCTGTCGAATTTATCCGGTAGAGGGAGTCTTGCGATTTTGCAGACCATTCTTGCACCCACTCAACTACAGAACGGCCAACAACTCTGTGCATATTGCGTCAAGTACGATATTTTTATCGCAATATCCCTACAAAAGCGTTTTTGTGTTCAGATCCTACACAGCCACCTGCAGATTTGGGCACGGCCGTGGCTACAGTAACCACAATTCTCCTTTCGGGACTCGCACTGGGAAAGGTGATGCAGTGGGCGACAGTCCCGCCTCTGTTGGGTAGGTACTTTTTGCACTTGCCTTTTGTAAGTCTGATTTTAGGAATGTTAATATCGGGAATAGTACTCCGAAATGTACCAGTTCCTGGATGGGATTCACTCCTTGTTCCTCATCAATGGAGTGTGGTACTGAGGTGAAGCTTATTTTCGGTCTTTCTGTTATTATGAAGTCATTTAAGGCGCCTCGCATTTATCGTCATTCTTGTACGGGGAAGTCTTTCGTTGGATGGAGCAGCACTTAAGAAAATGAAAGTGTGTAAGCCCTATAACACTCCTTCTCAATCTTTATGCTCAGGGTGCCTGTGTTCGTCTATCCCTCTCCCCTTCGTCAGTGGAAGCAGTGATCATTGCACTTGCTGCCAAGGCTGTGTTCGGTCTCGACTGGCTGTTCGGTCTGCTATTAGGGTGAGTGGAATTCTCCTGATCTACCGTACATGCATGAGCAGCAGGGCTGGGACACAAAATGATTTTTGGACACAAAACACAAAAAAAAAATTTTGCTATCACATCAGGGGGACCCTTATGTACTTTTATATATTTTGAAATAAATAGTGAAGAGCTTCCGCTCACGGCTCATTTCCGAGAAAAAAGCGTATAAAGGTTCGAAAATGCCATTTTTGAGTTATTTTGAGATCTATTTTCTTCAGAAACAAGTGTAAGAAAAAAAAGAAAAAAACTCGAAAAAATATCATAAGTCCCCCTTATGTGAATTTATCCCCTTATGTGAATTTTTTGTGTTTTTTGTGTCATTTGACACAAAATGTATACACAAAATTTTTGGTGTCTGAAGCCACGAAAAACACAAAAAAACAAAACAACAAACACAAAATCCCAGCCCTGATGAGCAGGGATCGTGGCAATCATTTCAATGCATAGTGCCTCTCACACAAAATTGGACTAACCTGTAGAGTGGCTAACGCTAATTTTTATCTTTGTCATTTTTTGCGAATTCTTGCTCTGTAAAGTGACTCGAAATGACAGTTTCAGAGTGCCTTAATAATTTTTATCGATCGTGTCTATGTATGCTAGTGAAGTGAATGATGCAGATTCGTAATGGCTGCTGTATCTCCTGCAGTAGTGGTACCAGCCATGATCAAGATCAGGGAGGAAGGTACGTCGCACTCCATCCGGGTTCGCCAAAGCCCCCTTCATTAAGGCTATAGTACGAGGTCAGGCCTTTCCTCATTGGTCATTGCGGCTGCATCGATTGACGGTGCCTATGCAATCACAATGTTCTCCATTCTACTTACAGTAGTCTTCTCTCCTGGTGAGATTTGTCAAATAGCAGAAACTATTCATAGGGAAATATTAAGGTGAGAGTATTTGGCTGATGCTTCTCCGTGCACCTCTTGAAGTGGCTATAGGATGCATGATTGGAATTGTGACTGGGTGAGTAGACTGAGCTGTTGTTAGAAGGGGCAGGCTATCTCTTATCATCCTATGCTTCAATCCAGGTGTGAAAGACAATGTCACTTTGAACCATAATGATGAAATGGACACTTGATTGTGAGCCAAGGGATGTGGGCGCATCAGTCCATTTTTTCAATTATGCCGCAAGTTTCCATGGCGCTGTTGTCTTTCACTCTTATCTTCATCTAATATTTCAGCTATGCGCTACAGTACGTACGACCTAATTGGAGGTTTCTTCTCCTTTGCGCCTCTACCACCGCCCTGTTCTTCTGGTACGATTTCCCTTACTGAAGAGAGATACTGTATCATTGGTGTTCGAATATTTAGCTGTGCAAGAAGTGGTTTCGACGCAGTCGGAGTCCTTTCTGCTCTGGTGGCGGCATTCGTTGCAGGAGAGAAATGGAAGAAGAATGAGGTGGGTATACTGTAAGAAGGAATCTGAAAAAGGGGCTGTTTCAGTCACCACTGTCTGCCCAAGCGTCATTGGTCGTTCTATGGCATTCCATCTTCCAACCTCTTCTCTTCGGTCTCATTGGATTCGAACTCAGCTTCAAACTCGTCTCAATCGGGTACTTTGGTCTGACTTCTTTCATTTACCGAATGTTCACTTAAGGACCTTGGCACTTGGTTTGATTGTCCTTCTCTGTGGAGCAGCAGCTCGTGCAGCAGCTGCGTATGTCTCAACGATTGGTGAGAACACATTCTGTCGTTTCTCAAATATCTCAACTATTTATATGTTTAGGAAGATTACACAGAAGCCGTAAAGACACATTATCCACAGGGTTTCATCCGCATTATGTAAGATAGTGTTGTTGTCTTGATGTGATGTTGACATCTCACGCTGTCATTGTCAATACTTTGTTCACTTAGCTGTCCCTCAACTCCCTTTCCTCTTGCATGTCAAATCTATCCTCTGTGCGTGCAGTCTGCAACAATTATTCGTTTTCTTACTACGGCTTTTATTTTAAGGTTCGGGTCTGTGTGCTAAGGAGCGCATCTATGTTGCGGTCGCTTCGGTTCCAAAGGCTACTGTACAGGTATACTTCATTACGTATGCTATGAAATACATGAGACTAGAGGAAGTGCTGAAGTTATTGACGCCTATTTGTAGGCTGCACTGGCTTCGGTTGCACTAGATCTGTGCAAGGAGAGGGAGGCAGAGGGAAACATTCTACCTGAAGGATACAAGGAAGCGAGTACAGTGGTGAGTGTTGACGATAGGGAAAGGGGTGCATTGGAATGATTGTGAGGATATTTGGGATTTGTCTTAGGTGTTCGCTCTCGCCGTACTGACGATTCTCACGACTGCGCCAATCGGAGCAGTATTAATACGGTAGGTACAACATTGACCAAAGTGTTCTTGAAGAATACATATTCTTTTCTGATTTGCATATTAAAAGAGAAATTCGTCCTTTCTATGTAGAATTAATTTTGACTTCAGAGTTGCAACTGGAGTTCTTCTGAAGAAAGAAGAAGACACGATGGAGGATATGAATGTAGGACGAAAAGTGAATGATGGAGGAGTCCATTTGACTCATGTTGAATAATGCGCAATGTTTATTATACTTTCATAGTTTGGTTCATGTGTACATTATTTCTTCCGCGAGTTGCTTTAGTTATATATATTAATATACGGTCGTTAGATGCACTGTACTTGTTACTACTTTGCTCAATGCTACTACCATGTAGTAGTAATTGTGTGACTGTGATTTTCCCTTTCTTGCCATTCTACTTGCGCAAAGAGGTTACACTGTCATCGAAGTTGCCCATATCGCAAATATTTCTTGCCATGTTGACAAAGATTTTCCATTGTATGTGATCTGTCCTGAAATGGGATCGGTATGAGACCGTGTATTATACTTGGAAGATGCTTTGCTTCGGATGCTTGAAATCATGCTTTGACCTAAGAGGCCAAATCAAAAGTCGCCAACTAAGAGTTGTAGAGTAACAGTTGATTGAATCTCTTAGTCCCCTGATGTTCTTGTTGACTATTAATATTCAGGATGGTAGCGGTAGCGCTGACAGAGGAGGATCAAGAGGAGAGTTCTTCTAGTGAGGGAGAAGAAGTTTCGAAGAAACAGAAGATCGTCAATGAGGTACTTATAGTTCAAAAAGACCGCCTCAATTTTTTGAACCATGTACTGCATACTGATGTGAAATGTACGTTCAATCGCAATAATGGAGTGAAACTCGATGGAAAAGATAATGCATCTTCTCTGGTTATTGTAGATAAATTTGCAGGTGAGCAACGTTCTCGATTTCGCCTTCTTTTCTGTTTGTGTCTACATCGCCTTCATTTCCATATTCGGAAGGTGATTCTGACCAGCAGTCTAGCATATCACTCAGTTTACAGGTCAATAATCCATCCTCTATCTCCACCTCTTTCTGAATCTTCAGAGGTAGAGAATGTCATCAATTCAACGACGATTTCCCCTGGTATGTGAATGATAACTCTTTATCGGAATTATATGTACTGTTGCGTCGAAAATGGCAACTTCTCTCAGAAACTCCTCTGTCGGCTTCTGTAGACTTGGGATCCTCAACTGCTACCGTACTCGCGATTCTCGTCACGGGACTCGCACTAGGAAGAATGCTCGAATGGGCGACACTGCCTCCTCTTTTGGGCAAGACAATATCTCTTGCAATCGATCGATAAAATGTGTGTTTCAGGTATGCTGATCGCGGGTATTCTCCTCAGGAATCTTCCCATTCCGGGATTGGAGTCATTGGTTGTGCCACAACGATGGAGTACGGTATTGAGGTAATGTTCAGCATTATATTTTAAAACAAACTGTTAACGTCCTTTAGACGACTCGCATTCGTTGTGATTCTTCTACGGGGTGGACTATCGTTGGATGGAAAAGCGTTGAAGAAGATGAAGGTGAATTAGGTTGAAAGACCAGTGCCTTATGGACATTTGCTCCATAATGGTGGATTCCATGACACTATTGTTTTTACCAGAATATTCATTATTTTCTTCGCTTTGTTCCGTTCTCATCATGCAGGGTAACCCTGCAGTCACCTTTAAAATTCGGACTTTTTGAGGCCATAAAATGCCTGGTTCATATATGATTGTCCTGTTAGAGTCGATCTGTAATTTGAGGGTGCTTGCTTACGACTTGCTCTATCGCCCTGTACTGTCGAGGCATTGGCTGTCTCTCTTGCTGCAAAAGTCGTATTCGGACTCGATTTCCTTTTCGGATTGCTATTGGGGTACACAATTTGCTGTAAATCACATAATCTAGATAGTTTTGGAGCTGAAACTGTTGGATGGTTACATATGAAGCTTCAGTTTCATCCTGGCCGCAGTATCTCCAGCGGTGGTTGTGCCATCAATGATTTGGATCAATGAACGAGGTGGGAGTGGTAGTTTGGATATAAGAGTAGATTAAAACCTATGATACCTATGATCTTTTTCTAACCTATGATACCTATGATCCCTTTCCCTTCTTTTCCTCCGTGACTCAACTTAACTATCATGTCTTTGTGTTATCCTCGCAGGTCTTCCTATGGGTAAACAAATATGGTAATAGGATAAAATACAGGTGCGAAATGGACACCTGCGCCATTATGGTTAAATGAACACTTAAGCCGTGAAATGATGACGCATCTGTCTATTTCATCGTTATGGAACATAAGTCCATAGCGGTACTGTGTAACATTCTTGGGAATGGTGACTGAATTCCATGCTTCCAGGCTATGGTCAACAGTCGGGAGTGACATCATTGGTGGTGGCCGCTGCATCATTGGATGATGTGTACGCAATCACACTCTTCAGTGTCGTACTGTCCATTATATTCTCAACTGGTGAGCCGCTCTCTTTTTCCCGAATATCACCGCATTTTGATATTCTGTTTCCTGGTATACTCCTAATGTACTGGAATATCTTGTCATGTCTCTGATTGTCCTATAAATACTGTAGTTGTAGGTGATAGTATCTGGCTAACATTGATCCGTGCTCCACTCGAAGTGATTGGTGGATGTCTATTGGGAGTTGTATACGGGTCAGTTCTTCATTATCTGGGCTTTATATATTTTTTGAAATCTCTAATTGTTCATACAAGTCATTGTTTTAGTATTTGTAACTATTTAGATTCGCCCTTCGATTCGCCCGTCCCCATTGGAGATTGTTGCTGTTATGTACATCTGCGGCCGCATTCTTTTTCTTGTGAGCGCTCTAACTAACTGTAATAACTTGTTATTTATACATCATGTTTTAGCAAACGTCGATTTTTTGAAGAATAAATCGATCGATATTTTCAGATGTACTGTAAACGGACTGGACGCAGCGGGTGCACTGTCTGCACTTGTGGCTGCATTTGTGGCTGGAGAGAAATGGAAACAGAAGGAGGTGAGACAAAAGATTTTATTGTATCCTCTAATATCACATAAGAATTTATTATTGTCATTGTTTTAGCTACCATAAAACATCTGTACATTCAGTCGCCTCTGTCAGCCGAAGTCTCATTGGGTATCATGTGGCGCGCGGTCTTCCAACCTCTTCTCTTCGGTCTCATCGGATTCGAACTCAGCTTCAAGCTCGTCTCATTCAGGCCAGTTGATTCTAATATTACTCCCATGGACTAAAATCACATGAGATAGAGCGATAGAGAGGGTGAAAGACAAGAAACATTTGCGAAATAATGGTGAAGTAGATACTTAAGCCATCGTTGTCATCATTATCAAGGCGCAATATCCAACTCGCCATTATGACGCAAATGTCCATGGCGCTCTTGTTTTTCATCCGATGAAGTTCCTTAACTCCGCTCATTTTCTAGGCTACTAGCACTCGGACTGATTGTACTCGCATTTGGAGTTGCAGTGAGGACAGGAGTTGCCTTTCTGGCTACAATATGTCAGTTTGCTGCTGTTTTAGCGCTAAGAGCTCCCATTTAGACAGCAGCATGGAAAATTTTCGCTATTCAATTTTTACGGAATGTGAGCATTCCTAATTTCCTACCAAAAATGCATGCTCTTGCTGCATGAATTATATAATTATATAATGTAATACCATTTTCGGACCTACATGAAGTATGTATCTTGAAACTTCCTTTTCAGGCTCCGGCCTCTCTTCAAAAGAACGTCTCTTTGTGGCCCTGGCCTGGATTCCCAAGGCAACCGTACAGGTTGGTGAAATAGTTGTCTATGTGCGAATTTGGCACCGTGCAAAGAAGCCTGGCAAACGAATGGAACAATCAGGCTGCACTTGCTCCCGTGGCACTCGATCTGTGTGTGAGGAATGAAGCGGAGGGAAAATTGCCCGATGAATACAGGGATGCAAGTACGGTGGTGAGATGATTATTGTATTGATGGTAGGTAGTTGTCATTCCGCCTTTACAATGTCGTACTATGAGCTCCGGTCATTGATAGATGGAGGAGGGATGTTGCTCTCATTGTCTCTGGAAACAGATGATGATAATTGTATCAACATTTAGGTGTTCGCGCTCGCTGTACTGGCGATTCTGACCACGGCACCCATCGGAGCTGCGCTGATTAGGTGGGTATAAATTGATTTGCATTACTGTATCCCTAAGCTTATCGCAGACTGACGGCAAGCAGACTTCTGCAACGCGAGGAGAAGAGTGCCAGTTGTATAGTCGAGACGGCATCGGTTAATTCAGGAGATAATGTGGAATTAATGCCAGTGGAGGACAGAAGGCATAGTAAAGCTGAGTAAATAGCGACTGATATTCGTAGATTTTCTAGTTACTGTTACATGTACGTTTCCATTCCTCATACCAGTATTTATCTATGCATTGTTCTTTACGCATTTATGTGCAACTTTTGTTTTGTTAGTTATTTCGTTCAGATCGTTGAGATTCTAGTCAAAAATCAACTTGACGCTTTATCAAAAGTGCTATGGTAACTTCAAAGTGCAATATTTATATTTAGTGCCATACAGTATATCGCAGATCTGATAAAAAGTTTCTATATTTTCCTGAATTGTTTGCTCTCTGAACGGTATCCGTCCGCACGCAATATTTGCACACATTTTCTCACTGGTACTGGAACTTCTCACGAAAATTGTTCTTTATTTGGTTTTATATTTTCTGTTCGTTTGAGAATGCTGAAGCTTCGCTGTGGCGCTCAGCAGTATGCATGGGGCAAGAAGGGCGCCGATAGTCAGGTAGATGAGTGCCCCCTGTCATTGTTCTTCAAATTATCTTTATCGTAGGTAGCACATCTTCTCAAGACCGGCGGCCACGCGGATTCTGTTGACGCGAGCAAGCCATACGCTGAGGTGCGCAGAAAGAGCATTTAATTTTTTTTTATTAATCTCCACCAAGACAATATTTTGAGTGATGTTTATGATTTGAGTTGTGGATGGGCGTGCATCCTAATTGTCCCTCTCGAGTAAAGGGAATCGAGGGAGAGAGTGAAAAGCTATTGTCCGATATCCTGAAGGAGAAGCCCCATCTGCTCGGAACGCACGAACAAGGTAGTGCATTTAAAAATCATCACGGCGAACATGAAGCTGAAATATTTTGTACTTTTTGTTGGATTACTGCATATGTGATTGTTCCATTGTAGGCACTCTCCAATTCCTCTTCAAGGTGCTTTCTGTGCAACAAGCACTCTCTATTCAGGCACATCCCACGAAGGTTGTCGCATTTTAAAGGAGATGTGATTTCGATTACATTATACCAATTCAGGATCAAGCGAAGGTGCTTCATGCCGCGGATCCCAAGAACTACCCTGACGACAACCATAAGCCAGAGGTTGGGATTAAAGGGATGGTCCACTATAATCCTAAGCAACACTTCTCCCCTCGGGATAATCATTCCGTACGGTAGAGATTAGATTACAATGGACCTTCCCTTTTAGCATGACATCGAAGGATTTTCTGGACTGATGGCGACGCATGAATTTCAGATGGCCATTGCTCTTTCCAATTTCGAATTGCTCTGTGGATTCCGACCGGCTGCTGAGATTGCGAAGAATATTCAAAGTATTTTTTCTACAGTACTTCTTTGATTGTCCTATTTCTTTTAGATTACCCTTCTGTTCTGGCGATTGTTGGGAAGGATGCAGTGGAGGGACTGACAAGAGAGGGAGCGAGTGACGAGGATAAACAACAAGTGAACAACCCTTTGAGAGGGGCCATTCTCTAGAGATTAGATTATTAGTCCTCACGCGGAAACTACTGTTTCTCCCACGGTAGATGTCATATAGAGACGCTGTCTACCGCTGCGGAAGCGGTAGTTTCTGTGAAAGAACCAAATTCGTGCTCTCATGCCTTTTTTCTGCATGGCATTAATTATATAGACTGATCGTAATTGTAGACTCTCCGTACCATCTTCACCAATCTCTGGCATCTCACACAGGAACGAATCACGAATGAAGTACACACACTCATTTCGTTCATCGAACACAGTAAGGAGTTATTCCTATGTATATTGTCCGACCGTCAATAAATAACTTATTAGAAAAAGAAAACAAAGTGGAGCCGACTGCCTTGGAACAGCTTCTGGTGCGATTGGATAAGGAGTATCCAGGTTTGTTTGAACATGGCGTCTTTCTCGCTGTCGACATACCAATGAATTGACGTTATATTGGTTTAGGAGGAGATGTGGGAGTATTCGCGCCACTCTTCCTCAATTACTTCACCCTTCGACCAGGCCAAGCGACGTTCCTCGGACCGAATCGGCCACATGCTTATTTGAAAGGAGGTAGAAATTATTTAGATTTTCGATATTTCAGTAGTCTAATGGAAGGGGCAAAAGACAAGAGCGCCGTGGACATTTGCGCCATTGTAGCTAAAAAGGACACAATAGCTGTGACAGTGCCTGCAACGATGGCGCAAGAGTCCATTTCACCAATATAGCGCAAAATTCCATGGCGCGCTTCTCTTTGACCCAATGGAACTTGATTGTTTTGCAGATTGTATGGAGTGCATGGCGTGTTCGGATAATACCATCCGTGCGGGACTCACACCCAAATATAAGGTGAGAATGCAGACTGATGAAATAATGAAAGAATGACAACATCAATTGTTGCCAGTTTCAAATGTTAAAACATGATGGATGGGTAAAGAGGATTGTAGCGCGAAGTACATGTGAAGGTGAAGGAGAAAGATATGACAAAAGAACATAGTTAAAGTGACACGGTAATCAGAAAAAATTTCCTATATTCCAGGATGTGAATACACTGTGCACAAATCTGGACTACACGATGAGTGAACCGCCGATTCTTATGAGGTGAGAAGATTCGAACTTGTTGACATGGTAAATTCGTTTCCTTCCAGATGCCCATCAACCGGAGACACTTATGCACCCGCGACACCCGAATTTGCTCTGCAGCAGATTACGGTAGACAAGACAACATTCTCAACTCTGATCGTTTGTATTCTGCTCAGGACGCAACGAATGGCTTCTCCTCTGTTGCTGCGTCATCTCTGTTAATCGTGGTTAACGGAGACGCTACTCTAACGGTGTGTGTTGATTGATTTATTCGTTATACTGTATGCTTCGTCATAGGATACGAAGAGTGGCCAGGTGCTCACGGTTCACACCGGAGAGGTTGTCTTCGTGCCTGCTGGAACGGAAAAGGTTGGTGCTTATTTACACGAGTGCGGTAATGATTGCTGTGGGAATTCATAATCAATACATCTCATTCCCAGTTTTTCTGTCGCTCATAATTTTGATCACCAAGACACTATCTTGTCCAATTTTGAAGTTCACCCACTTACATTGTTTTAATAGATAAAATAATAATAATAAACGAAAATACTTCTAGGTGGCGCTCTCTCAGCCTACATCGTTCTTCCAAGCATGGAGGGCATACACTCCATTGCTTTAAAGAAGCAGATGGAAAGCGTCAAACATCTGGATATGTATGGATTGTTCATTTTACACCATAATAACGCTTTAGAGCCATAAATGTTTATTTTGCTTGTAGGAATAGGGCATGGTCTAGTCTTGCTTAGACAAATCGAATAATGCACTTATTAGTTATGTAATTGGTGAGGTGGTGGAGAATACAAGTAAATTAATCGTTGCTCTAATCCCAAAGTCAACGGAAAACTACGAACTCTTGTATTCTTTTACCTACATATTTGAGTAGTAAATTGGCTGAGCTGATGTGAAAATAGTGTGAAAATAGTGTCCGGTAGTGGTGGTTTCAGCTAAGATGGTCACACACCCAAAGCTTGCATTAGAGATTGAAAAATTTGCAACAATTTATTCGGTGATTTATCGCAAAATATATGTTTCATTGTAGAATAAATATAATTGATTGGAGCAAAAGTGGATTAAAATGAGATCCGTATTTCGATGATATAAGATAAACTGCTACAAGGGAAACTACACGGAAGCAGGAGAAATAAACTGAATATTTGAAAGAATTGAGCTTGAGACTGCAGATTGTTGCATAAAACCATAAGTATGTAAGGGGTAGTAATACCTATGATACCGTACTACTGATGATAGAATAGTTTAACAAAATTTACGTAAGCATAGCTATCGCCGTCTTGCATACTCCTTACAGCAGATTTGAGTACACCTGCGAATACATGTTTATGACTTTTGACCGTACAAACAGGAATCTGACCTTTGGAGCGACACGAAGTTGTTGAGAGTGCCTCCACAGCCACCATAATTGTATGGAACACACGAGTCTACAGTGGGATCGTATCTGAACATTCTGTATTAATTGGCTTCCGAATCGAAGAAAAAGTCGTCTAATGAACTGGTACGAACCCGTATCGTGTCAGATTCTTCGTGCAAGGCCCTGAATCTCTTGGTGCTAAGCAGAAGTCTGTCGGATCCTGAAACCAGTGCTGTTTCTCTCTGAACGGGCTAACGACTGAGCTGAACAGACCTGGCAGCAGACCGACACGTTGTGTTCGACGTTCATGTGGCACAGATAGCCAGTGGGACACGGCTGATCTGAAATAACCGTTGTTCAGATCATGAGAGTCAAGCCAGTCGCTTACCTACAGCACATGATATGAGTGCTTCATCTCGAGTCAGAGGAAGACCGTGTGGACAGAACTCGCGGTGCACTGAAATAACCAAGCAATTGTTAGAGCTCATTGTAAGGGTTACTGTAAGTGCATGCGTCCAGACCCCTCCAACCCGTTTTGTCCGTGTTTTTGTACCTGCGCTCGGAGAGATGACCATCGAAAAGTTTATCGCATGAATTGACAAGTGTAATTCGTGCATTGTTTTGGAGCGTGCATCATACAATGTTGTAAGGGAGATACTTGAGGGGAAAGAACCGCCAAATATAATTATTGTGATTTTATATTCATGAAATCCGAAAAAAGAATAATGGACTACACGTGTTGCATGAAACATTATTGATATTATTATTAATGAAACTTAGGGTTGATTAGCAGCGACTGAGATCAATAAAATAGGAGGTGAAGTATGAAGGGGGTATTCAAAAACTTGTAGTTTGGACGGACTGTAGAAGTCTACCGTGCACCGATGGTATCCCAGTCTTCCTCTTCCTTTGGTCTAGTGGGCGCAGACGGGGTTTGGTTCTCACCGGGGCAGACGGCCTGGCAAGTTGCCAACGAGATGAAGTTGTTCTCGTTTCCACCCATTCCTCCATAGAGGAACGGCAAGCAGCGACCAGCCTGAACATGTTCATTACTCTCTCTGAGACACAAAGAAGGCATATCTGCTGAAACCCACCCTCTTGTTATAGTAGAACCTGGGCAGAAGATCTCCACCAGTTCCCTCATCCTTTGAGATTTCGCATGAATCGGCTTCTAAACGGGTTTCTTTCGTCGCTATCTGTGGGCTGATATATACCTCCTTTGGGACAGCAGACCGTGGTCAATGCGGTGGCACCGACGTGACAGAAATGACCTGAATTTGTCAGAATATGTGGATATTTGTGGCCTAATGGTGAAATACTTGATGGTGTATCTATCTATTACACGTTTGTTCTTCCCCCACAGCTGGATATTTAGCCAATATGACGGAATAGATACTGTGTCTGCTACAATATTAATGCATGAATGTCATTGCTTCTGTTATCGTTCATGTCCTCACACTCACCAGATGGGCACGAGTCGAGTTTCTGTCCTCCAGTACACAACATTCGCTCTCCCTCGGGATCCGTGAATGGATCTCCATGTCCACACGGATTGGCTTCTGCATTCCACTCAATACTCTGTCATAATGACAATTTCTACCTTTGCAAGTCTCTCTGCAAGCGGCCATCGACAAGAAGTTGTTGGCATTGCCCTTCAGTCCCTTGTATACGAAGGCTCTGAAACGTGATCTATAACGAGTTCACGATATCTGTACCCACCGACACATCTGAATGGATCCATCGAAGAAGAATCGTTCGAGTCTCGAGTCTCCCTCACCACCTTCCATTGCCAGATCGCAGGCACGATGAGCTGAAACAATCTCAGTTCAATAGTTTGATTATGGGAAAACTCACTTCCTGGGCAACAGAAAGTGCTATCAGGGGATGCTCCGACATGACAGAAGTAGCCTGGTATGCAGCCCTGCAAAACCTCAGTGAAGAATATGGTAGTGGAATTCAGATAGACCTGTTCTCCACCGCAAATAACGGGCTCGTTATCTTCTCCAAGGAGAGGATCGCCGTCTCGACAAGGGTTGGGTACAACTGAATGTTCTCAGGGTAGAAGAATATTGTAAACTGGCTCTTACCAGGGCATTCTCGTTCGCATTCTCTCTTAGAACGGAAGTTGTTGGCATTGCCTCGAGTACCACTGTAATCAGACGGGATAATCAGATGATATTTGATGACACTTACCGGTATGAGAATCTTTCACAACGATGGCTGTCAGGGTTGAAGAACCATCTGAATTTGAGAAGCAATTATGACCATGAAATGATTCCTTGGGTTGCTTTGCTAATTCAATTACTGCTTTTGTCTAATTTCGGTAGTCGTTTGTAGAATGCAATGGAAGCATCAACCTTGAGATTTGACGAAAAACGCATGCACTCTCTATCACTGAAATAATAAGTTCACCAACCTATCCAGAGAAGCGTCTCCAGATCCGGACGACAAAGGCATGTCACATGGATCGCCATCTGAATACCATACTGACTAATGTCAAAAATTGTATGACCAAATGGAAGGAGAACACACTTTTGGGGCAGCAGAAGTTATCAGCACCCTCCTCTTCTCCTTGATTACAGTAGTGAGTGGATGGACATCGCTCGGTTGAAGAACACACCTACATGTTAGTCGTATATACGGTAGATGACGTCATCACGTTGTATAGTTCTTACCTTCGGTTCCTGTCCGATCATGATTGGCTTGCCCGATCCGCAAGGGTTCGTGAATGTGGGGCACACTGCTGCACAGTCCTCTGCAGTCAGAAACATGTTTTGATTTCCGCCCTCTCCACTGTAGAAGAAGCTGACGCATTTCTTCTTCAATGCTTCGAATCTGAAGGCGTTGTTTATTTCTTGATAAAACTGGGAAATAATTTTTTGAAATAACCGCTCCTGCGGTAGAGGAGACTAACGTAAATAGTACCTCCATCTGGTGAGATGCGATGATCCTGAACCGATGGACAGAGGCAGGTGGCAAGTGTCTTGGACTGCAAAATGCCAGTTATTGTGATGAATATTGAATTTATAAGGCTACCTGCCGAGCAACAGACCGTAGTGGTTTGAGTGACTCCAACATGGCACCAGTGGGTGTTGGGACAGGGCGACAAGGGAGAACACTGACGAGGCTCCCCTGATAAAGTACAACTTGGGCCAATTACAAACTGGTTCGTACCTGAAGGAAGCATGAGGAGTGAGCCTGATCCGCATGGGTCTGTGCACTTTCCTAAATAGATATACTTCCAATCCATCACTACGCATTCAACTGACGTTTGCACTTCTCCTCACACATCGCTTTCGTTAGGAAGTTGTTCTGATTACCCTTTGTGCCTCCGTACTGGAATGATTTGCATCTGAAATGACGAGCTAGGTGATAATGAACTCATGTTATACGGGCTTATCAGCCTGATCGCCTGGGCCGTTATCTACATATGGATTAATAACCCCTTAACCCCAGATTTAAAAAAATTAGCTCACTGTCTGTGGCAGGACTTGTCTTCTGGGTCAGCATACCAACGAGTGATATTGTGCTCGCCCTCTCCTCTGGCCAAAGGCATCTCACAAGCATCGGCTGCTAAAAAAAATCTCTAACGTTTGGGAAGAACCGTATGAAACGAACATCCTGGACAGCAAACTGTAGTCGTTGCCGAGTGTCCAATGTGACACCACTCATTCGGACTGCACTCGCTTCCTGTGTAGAAGAAAATATATATTTCCGTCTATTTTCTCCTTTGAACTGATTCATCTCCATAGGAGGTTTGAAAATTCCATGTAAATAACATATTATCTGCTCAATTACTGAGAAGCAAACCTTCTAGAGAACACTGCTTTCTCTGTACGAGTTTGGCACTCAGTGCGGGGCACGGGTCAGACCATTCTAAATTCATCTTCTTTGGCATCCTGACAGTCCTTTCTAAACTCACGTTTGCATTCTTCTTCACATTGCTCCCGTGTCAAGTGATTGTTCTCATTACCACGAGTACCCTTGTAGATGAATTCAGTACACCTCAATAAATACCGTACTTATGAAGAGATTTAGTCTCTTCACTTCTTAGTCAGTGTGTTGTAGTAGTAGCGCTTGATCTGATCCCTGCCTTCGCCCAGATTCAGCGACAGCAGGCAGGAGTCGGTTACTGTAAGCAAAATAAGCAAGTTGGGAACAATGGTTAGTTACGATCTGCTTACTTCCAGATTTCTCACAGCAAGCACTGTGCTCTCGATCGATTCCTATGTGACAGTAATACCCAGATGGACACGTGTTTCCATTTTCGAAGCCACATTCCATCTGAATGTCCTTGGATAATATGTCGCCTTGTATTCACTGGGACACACCTTCTTCATTGACATATTGTGAGCGAACTTTCCAATACGACAGGGATTGATGGGTTCTGGGGCACGAGTTGAAGTAGTTGAAGTAGTAGTCGGGGCTCCTTCTGAAAGAACAAGCTGATGAAGAAAGATATGAATACAAATACAGAATATGGTTAGTAATAAAGAAAAATCGCGAAAATTCAACGATTATACAAACCACGATAGTTGTCCTATGTAGTGTGCGAAGAAAATGGACAAAGGTTTCGACCACGGTAGGGATCGAACCTACAATCTTCTGCTCCGTAGGCAGACGCGTTATCCATTGCGCCACGCGGCCATGTTCAAGTTAATGCAATACAGGCTTATGAGGACCATGGACCAATTGACTAGATGGCGAGAGATATCAGTCAATACATTAGCAGAGTGTACCGATACGAACAACTTACTCTTGGGACTGTTGTTGTTGCCTGTCTCAGTTGATCTTTCGTGATCGATTTCCCTGTTCTTCTCCCTTTCCCTATGATCCTTACCGCTTGGCTAAATGATTTACATTGACTACAGTCAGCAAAAACGGCTATTTGTTTGGCTAGATAGTCCGCCATACAGTTAATTTTTTAAACTTATATGTCACGAAAGTATACATTGGACTTGATAAATGTTCACCTTAACTGTGGTCGTTGACGTACTTTCCACTCTTGAGCAGTAGTCCATGCAGGCAGTCTTCGTGATGAAATTGTTCTCGTTACCCTTGAGACCCTGAAACATGCTCCCAATGTCAATTGACTCTTTCCCTCGTGACCTTGTACAGGAATCGTCTGCACTGCTGCAACTGCATGTCGTAGTACCACCTGGAATTAATTACTGTTGGAATTGACATTTCTGCCATAAACAGGATCATCAGAAGCAATCCTATGCGCACCTAGCTGATGTTTCTCCTCCATCACCGACATTACGTGGTTGTTCACAACGAGGAGCTGAAATGTTTATTCAGTTATGGTCCACTGCGACTACGCACTCATGATGAGTCTAGGGCAGCATTGAGTGGAAGTAGAACCAGTACCGGGGTGACAGAAGTAAGAGATAGGACAGCCTGAACATATATTGTCTAGGATCACCCAGTGGTAAGTCCACCTCCATTGGGCTCAACCATAACATTGCACGTGATGGGCGATCCGAAGTCGTTCTTCAGAGGAACGCCAGAAGCGCATGGATTCGTGTCTGCAAGATCATCTAAGTAATTGTTGGATCAAGACTGTCTCCCACTTGCAATCTTCCAGAAGTTCCCTCCTGTAACTCCAACCGTCTGGGGTCGTTCTGTGGTGATGGTAGTGGTGGCTGATGTAGAAGTTGTCCCCTGTTCTGTTGTTGCCATTTCGATCTTCTCCGGTCGCAGCTGCACCACCACATGAAAGAGGCAGGTCATCGAGAACGCAATATGAGATGATTGACTCTGTTGACTATTGCGGTCTGGCAACCAGAGTTTAACCGTCTACTGTCTGTTGTGTTTTGTAAGAAAAGTTCATTTAAGTTTAGCGATTTTCATGCATTTGACGGTATTTCTTAGATGCAGATCTTACCACTTCAGAACCATACATCAAATAGTTACATATTGGTGCAATGCATACCTGATTAACAATCGACGCCGTTACTGTTCCGAAGCGGATCGTTGACACCTGCACGAAATTATTGTTGTTAACGATGTTTTCTATTGCCAAGCAAGCTCCTTCCATTTTTAGCAGTGATAATTAGTCAATCTTACATCAAGTTCGGTCGTTGTTTCCGGTTCAGGAGTAGGGAGTGTTGTAGTTGTGGATGGCCTCGTTGTCGTTCTTTCGGTAGTTGTAGCCCTAGTAGTCGTGGATGTGGTTGTCGATGGCGTGGTCGTTGTTGTTGTAGTTGTGGTGGTTGATGTAGTTGTAGTCGACTCTGGTCCAGGCGTGGGTAGCGATGTCTGAACATCATAGTCTACTGTATCTATATTGAAATGATTACAGTGATAGGAGGAAGTTGTGAGGAGCTTAGAGAAGTGGATGGCTGTGTCACTGAAATGAACAGTTCATTGGAGTAACATAGATAAGTTGAAACCTGGAGTGATTGTTGTCTCGGGTCTCCGTGGCACTTTTACAGTTGGAACTGGATTGATAGGGACCAATATATTAGGTGGAATCGGGCGCAGAGGCACTGGTTGAGCAGGCTGCACTACCTGTTGCACTGGGCCTGAAAAACGACTGTGTTTTGATCAAACGCTGTGAGCTTGCTTGTAGGGTTCATAAACCGGTAAATGTGAATTTCTCATGTGTCTAATCTCTGCGTGGTACTTGTCTATCCGAGGAGATTTGACAAATGAGAAATGCACTTTTTAAAATAGTTTTACTCCAGATTCTTGAGAGAAAAGACCACTATAAAAAGGATGCGCCGTAGAATAATCAGATTGCCATACCAGGTCGATATGTGAGACGATATCTGCTCTGTGGAACGCATCTATTCTGAACGGCGCAATTTGTTCTCACTGGATAGTAGACGAGCTGAGGCTGCTGAATATGCACCTAAATTAATTATTGGGCCGAAATATCTTCACAGAAAAGCTTCCTACCATTGGACGTTGCACATACTGCGTGTAGACATATTGTGAAGATATGGAATGTGCGAGTAAGAATAGAAAAGGAATGGAGGAGGTCGTTAAAGCCATCCTAAATAGAACCGATGATGCATTCAATAATTGTAATAACTGAATATCACGATAAATTTCGCAATAACGTCTGTTTGATGGCAAACGTTCAGTTATTTGGAAGAAGAGACTGTTACAATGAGCATAATAATAACATTCAACGCCCATAAGCACGAACGGTAACAGCACAACTGTTGACAAGAATGGAAGAGAGCACATAAGGGTCGGTCTATGGTAGGAAAAAGTGTACGACCCAACGTCTCCCTCCCCTAAGGCGTCCGCAAACTTGTGTGGAGCTGCTTCCCGTTAAGTCTCCCTCCTCCCTCTCCTTTTCCCCTCTCAACCTACGACTTCCCGACACTTCTCTTTAGTATATTTGAGCAGAGACTGTACGTGCTGGGAAGGATTTACCCCTGAGGGGCAATAGCCGGAGAAGAGTTTGAGTAGAGAAGGGATGGATGTGATGGAAACGGGCACTCAAGGTGTTCTCTTCAACAGTTTGCCCCTTCTAACAATGGTCAACAAACATGTGCTATTGTTTTGGGCAAATCGCACAAAAAATACAAGTTGCAAGCAGACAACGGCTATTTTGTCCTTTTCAAACTCTTATGGAGACGTCATAACTCCGCTGGATACTAAGCCGCAGCTCTTATCATCATCTTTATACATAAACCTACAGTATCCCTTATTGACTCATGTGCAATAACCTTGGTCACTTTCTGTTTGCTTGAATCTGTCCATTTACCCTCGGGGTTCAAATGAGTCACTAGACGGCGCGGGTGATGAGAGGATTTTTTGAGAGTGATGAACAGGTCAACAGATGACCGCCAAACAAACCGAATTCCCGCTCTTCTCAATACTATGGAATGGAATCATTGATGTCTTGAGGAAGACGTGATCTTTCAGTCTTTGAACAAGGAATGTTATTTGTTGTCATGTGTGAATGTGAATAAGTGAACGAATAAAGTGTTGCTTTGTGATTGTTATGGTGACTCACAAAAGGTGCATTCCCTCGGGGATCGGGGAATTCATAGTTGCTTGCTGAAAGGTTTAGAACAGGAGAAAATAGACAACGTGACACTTACAAACTATCATTTAGGAACGCGCAATTTTAGAACTCGTCTACGCTTATTCGTGATGCTGCCGAATGTGAAAAAATTATGTAAAAATGTCGTGTTCTTTAATGACAGTTCCTACGTGTTTCGTTGCCAGAAAATTACTGGGGAGCGTCTATCTCTAATTCCCAGCACAGAACTGCCTCAGCCTATTCGCCTCCTCAGAATCAGCCCATGCGCTTCATGGGACCTTTACCTTTTAGCATTCCCTTATGTTCAGACGTGCATTTTGCAAACCATTCATACATCGTCAGAAGCTCATAGTGGGATTGGATTAGGATTACAAGCGACAGATTTAGATGCGCTTTTTTCACTTGCACTTACTAAATGAACTTAAGGATATTGCTTATGGAAGCATTCATCCATTGACGTAGATGTTGAAGGCGAAAGTGGTCCATCGACGTGTATGTGAACCACGGAGGATTGCTTACCGTTTACTTGACCCATAGAAGTGGCTACAGTATTGTTTGTCAATGAGTTATCGTTGCATGTCGCATGCATTGTGTATGTGTGTCATTCCCTCTCATTCACATAGAGTACCTCTGTTGACCAATCTCATTTCTCGGTGGTCGTCTAGTCCATTCACTTGTTTGCTTACTCACTTTTGCGGTCACTTTGCTCCCTTTTCTCTCTCCTCGTCCTTAAAACAGCGAAGGTGCCCAGTCGGCGGATTTTGGGTATACTCCGAACCCCCTAATAAGCAACATAAAAGTGTGGTCGAAATGAACATCGAATTAACTCTTGAACCGGCTAATTGAAGCAATGTCTGGTGTGATCTGTTGATTTGCATGATAAAGAAGTAGGTGCATCGGATGGGAACTGAGGCTCTTTCATCATACTTCGATGGAATGGTCACTGTCGTCAAGAGTGTATCGGGAGATGGAGAAGGACACATGACCTATGGTGCAAGCAAACAAATTGCTTCCGCTCCTTTGTGCCAGAGCAATTAGTCAGATTCAGACAGTAGAGCACAATCAGGGACTTTTTAATGAAAAAAAAACAATTCAGGCTGATCGTTTCCAGCAGTATCTTCACAAGGAAAAATAAGTGTAACTTTTTTTGCTTGGAAGTATAAAAACTACAGATATATTGATCTGTCATACATGCAAACATAACGTTCCAGAATATAAATCTTTACGTAGAAATGTTTACCTAACCTGAACATCGCATGGTTTCGGGTTGTTTTGCGTTTTCTTGGCAACATCATGGGAAAACGCTTGATATTTCTATTGGGCAATCTGATCGAGCTTTTCACACAATCCTACAACGTTTTCATTCATGAGACGTGAGAGAATGGAATGAGATGCAACAATTCTCGCCCTAAGTACATAGTCACAGAAGCACATTTGTTGTGTTTTATATGTAACTGAATTCTCAAGATTCGAGAAGATCACAGACTTCATAAATAGCTCCCGTTCTTCGTAAACACCCCCCCCCATGGATTAGGTTAGCGCGTGTTATGACAGGAATCTAGCACGCCTCTGAAAAGAACCGGCGTGATTAAACCGTTCAGCTTATTCCCGAAATACTAAATAAGTTGTTCACTACATTTACGCGGTGCCAAATGTCTTCCTCGCACCCCGAAATACCATTTTTGTGCTAGACTGAACACTCGATTGTAGAATGCCCAGTCTCGTCATAATCGGTGTTCTCGTATGCATCGCCGTTCCTTCTTTCGTTGTCTACGGAATCGTTCTCAAGGTTCATTTCCCCATTTGAGCAGTAGGAAAATCATAGTATCCAGGCTATCCACTCCTCGTGCAAGACTAACTCCTCGTACAGAACATTCTTCTTCAAGATGTGCTTCAGTCAGGTGCACAATTTCATTTATCTAATTTATAATATCAAATTTATCTATAAATTGTTCTTCTTGAGGAAATGATATTATAGTTCATTGTCCTGACTTGGTAAAAATGCTAGTGCAGGGAAAATAATTATACTCATACCGTACTTAGGCGTTCTTAGATGTCGGATGTGTTATCTGCTACTTGTTTTTCTCTCTCATGTCTGAAATCCCGGATGCCTGGCCATGTTAGATTATTCTGCAAATATAAATCATTATTGTCTTTATTCAGTTATGGTCTCGTTGAACAACTCTCCGATTCCTCGATTTGGATATGTCTACATCTAATACTTCTTGTGGATGATTCCTGAACAAATTGTTTCGATAATTTATTGATGTTTCGGTATGCGCAGTTCTTGGGTATATGTCTCATATCCTTCAATCGTGCGACTATCGTATGGAATCCACACGGGAAGTTAGTCAGAGTAAGGTTTTTCATGATCCTTAAACTGGCTGCTATTATTCCCGAGGAGGGGAATCTGCTGATTGTGATGCATTTTCTTGCAAGGTATTTGACACTGATGCTATCTAAACATTTTTCAATGCATTATTCTGAAAAGTTTGTCAATTCAGGTGCTCGAAAGCCTCCCGATTGTCGTCATCTTCGCAGCTCATCTAATCTTGCCTATTTTTTGTATACTCAACATGTACGTGTCACAACCCGACCTGCAGTGAGTTTATTTCCTGTTTTTTTTTTATTTGACCGAATCCTTTGAGATACTACATAACTCCAACCAGACTGAGCAGAAACATGTCACAAGAGGCCACAAATGTACACTTTATATCATTGTTCCTTGCATATAATTGCACTTGCATATGTCTCTCACGGTTGAAACAAATATAGTAAAAAGAGCGAAGGTCGGGCAAATGACGAAGAAGCACTCAAAAAGTCGTTCACAAACGTAATGAGCGTACTATGTAAATATAGCAGTTCAGTTATGAGCACAACATTTCACCTGAAGTGGATCATTTCAGGACAATGCCACTGCTGCATCTGTAATTACACTCACCACAACACTGTTTTCACTGTTCTGCTATCTCACCATCATCGTCAGATTGAGATCAGGCAGTTACAAAATGTATGGCTAAGCAAGATCTCATCTAGAGTTTCAAAAACATTTATAAAGTGCATTTGTCTTTCGTCTAATCTAATTTCATTTGTACTCGCTCACATGAAGCAATCGACCACTCGATAGAGAACAGTCGAACGAAATATGCTCTTTACTACTTTCTAGAAACCCTGATCTCACCAAGTTCATTATTGAGATCCAAACGAAGGGAGGACCTTTCTCTACTCATATGCGCTGTTTCACTCTTCATTACCATGTGCCTCAACACACTTTTACTATGTTCTTATCCAATACTTCTCACGGATCGGATCAGTAAGTTAAAGAAGGCGTAAACCGAGTTGTCCCATCGCACTAGACGACTTTTTTCAAAATTGCATAGAAAATTTCAAAGTGCAGCTATAGTTTCAAACTCAACTGATTTGCATGTGACGAGACGACGACGACGACGACGACGACATACAACGCTGCGCTTCCAGAATAGTTGACCGAGAATCTCCCCTGACGGCTTCTTTAATTACACAGTCTAACACTTCCTTTATGCAATGTCGTAATATCGGAATGCCACACAATTCAGATGGCTAGCATTCTCATCCTGCGCGAGTTTGCCCCAATATGCTCCTTTTCCATATCGTTCGTCAATCCATGGATGCTTCTGATCACCAGTTCGCAAATCCGGAAACAGGTGCTTTTAAATGTTCCTTGCTCTGTAAGAAGCACAACCTTTGTTAGTTAGAGAATGGAAATGTCAGGTCCCCCGGTGTCGTCGCTCGTTCCCAATTGTCGTTATCCGTCCAATAAAAGTAATCTCCCTCTCATCGAGTCTTTCAATTTTATTATTCTCGCCCTTTTTCAGGTGTTGCCATGCATTTCATCTCAAAAGAACCAACCGACTTCAACAGTATCCCAGGTGTTCCGATCGGGAGAAAACTCAGTTCGAAAAGTAACGGGATGATAGAGGATGTCCATTAATATAAATTTACTGACAATGAGATTATATTCTTGTCCTGTAAGATGAATGTCATATTGTCAGATAAATGCCTGATGAATGGAAATGCAATCGAAGACCGTGTTCGCCCGTCGTGCGCCATGAAAGGTCTGAAAGAAATCAGATTTAATAGGATGTGAAAGTATCAAACGATAGCAGAAATGGTGCAATGAACCGACAAGAAGAGCAGATATCGAACTACGGAACAACTTTCAATCTCTATTCATTCATAATCAGCAAAAATGTATCCTGTTATTATTTTTATACCATCCAGAATTTCGTTTCCATTCTTTATTTTCTATCGAAGTGCAAGCACAAAGAGAAAACGTTGATTTACAGAATAGTTTAGTTGACGATGAGATTCTACCATGAATCTGTTGTTTCTCATAATTCTACAAGATAACCTGCCGAATGAAATTGAAAGTAGGGTGTCACTTTCAGTGACTTCAGTGCAATTTTCATTCGTCTAATCTCCGCGGATCTGTTATCTCTCTCATGTGATAGATAACAGCTCCGCAGAGACAACCGCTTCGATGATGATTGCACTAAAGTCACTGATAATGACACCCTAATTGAAAGATTCACCATAATTGGAGAGATATTGTCCGCTGTCTAAGAACATATGAATAATACAAGAACTGGGGGAGGAATGACACCGAGTTGAATGGCATTCAGAATGGTCTGCAACACTTTTGGTATGGTGAAGAGAAGTTGTTCGTGTACAGGGAGGTCAATCATCTATTCATATCAGACAGTCAACATGATAATTGAGACGTGAATGAGTCTTCATCCCGATAGTTTCTTCTATCAATTTCTTTCCGAGTAGAACGGTAATACTAACCTCCCTATTCTACTCCGAGCTGTCGTCTCTCGACCTCATAGACAACAGCTCGGAGGAGAATGGGGAGATTAGAATTACCGATGACCACTACTCTAGTTCCGACAACACTACACAGCCTGTAAACTGTAGGATTTCATTCCGCACGAAAAGGTGAGAGTGAGATCAGATGCTAACGAGACAAATGAAATGGCATGCTAATGAATGCATTTTCCGGTGTATCCTGTAGATCACGTTATCGAGCATAATCTTCCAATTCGTTTTGGCAGATGGGTAATGTCTTTCATTCTCTTTTCACTGCACTCCTCTTCCTGGTAGAACAACATTGAGTGACTGTTGGCCTCTTTATCCATTCTCCAATTAGTAGCTAGATACGAATTGTTTATCACCCCCATCGCTTTGGAATCCACCGCAAACATACACCTCTCAAGCTATTCCAAAGAAATATGCTTGAAAAACTCGAAATATTCCATGAAAACTAAACATAAATGTTCACACGTCAGGTCAATAATTCAATATTTCGTTCCACTGATTAATTGAAATAGTTAGGAAATTCCAACACAACATTAGATAAGTTTCCATTCAACTATCAGTCTGTCTCGTGAATGAGATTGTTCGTGGAATACAGTACCTCCTTCCACTGAATAAAGAGTGCTTGAGGATGATAAAGCTACAATACATTTGCATTTTACGATACAAAATACAAAATGTTTTGCGAATAACATTCTAGCGTAGATGCAAATCTTTTTTGAATTCGATTGCAAACTGGCGCATTCCGTGTGGGACGCTATTTAAGTACGTAACACTTCACCCTACTTGCAAATGTTATCGATCTGTTCTTGGTAATTTCGTGTCAAACTCCTTGAAACGTAAGCTCTTTGCCAACAGATTTCCTAAAGGAGCGAGCAAAGAGAAAGAGTGATCGTGTTGATTTCTCAAGGGGAGTATACACTGCCTTCCCTTCAGACTTCCTCTTACAATAATCGTCTTCCCTCACGAAGCGTCTACCTCTAAACCCCAAACTGGGATGAATTCGATCCTTCCATATTCGCATTTTACTTTACTTTCCCTTTCCACATTCAATTCATAAAACAAATAAGCGTAAATTTAAAAGAAACAGCGGTCGTAGTAAAAGTTTTCAAGTGACAAATAGTTAAATAAATAACAATCTGATGTATAATGTATAGCAAATAGTCAATATGATAAGAATAGATAGAATATGTCAAGATGGAGGGACTGCCCCTCCCCCTCTGTGTCTCTGTGCCAATCTTGCTCTCTGTAGTTTGTACAGTACATTGTTCGTATCTCCAGTGACTCGAGTGAATCCATCTGCACCATGAGCATCACAATATGCACAAGTGTCCACCATAGCACGGGCTAAAGAATCACACTCATTTTCCCCACCCTCTCTCTCCTTCCGCTCACCGGCCTCCAATAGTTTATCATCATTATCTCTTCTTTCTGGAACAGTTTCAGTTGCTTCCTGCATGGCATTCAATTCTTGGAATGCCATAGTGTTGATTCTATGGATGAACATTCCAATAGTCTGTATAATAAGTATAGCCGAGAGGAATATAATGAATCCCATTCCAAGAGGATCAACCTTAATATCTCATTGACAACTACTTCATATGATGTATTCACTTCAAGTGGTTCATCTGTATCCTCGTACTTTCATGTCATTGGATTCAACTTCGTATGTTGCAGTCCATCTAACCAACAATAGATGTATTGTGAATGAGTTCATTTTACCTTTGAGAGTCCATGAGAATGAGAGAATCTCCTTGTTACGTTGAATGAGAAAGATGGCCAATACCAGAAGTCCATTAAGAAGAATGATGACAAATGCGATGTTATTCCTGAGAGACACCGATCCGGATGCAATATCTGCCTGTTCACGAGGAGAAGCTTCAATGGGCTCAAACAACAATTAGAACAAGACACACAATCAACCGTGTACCTTGAGATATTATAAGTGTCAATAAGTTGATCCCAGAATCTTTGCTCACTGCCTTCAGTCTTCCTCTATCACACACCTCAATCTTTCATCTTGTCTTCTCTTCAATTCAATCTACCTGTAGATATTGTGTATCCATCCATTGTAGTCTATTTCCTCGTCTCATATCCACATCTCTTCTCATTTCTACGTGTATTCTCCATCTATAATTACTTTCCACCTTCCTCCCTTTCCATCCCTTCATTCACCTCTTTCCGTTCATCCCTTGATAGGAAACTATCATCAAGTGAGGCCAGTTGTCTCAATCTGTCAAATGAATCTTGTCCATCTTCTCTTTCCTACATTGTCTATTCTTGCATGTTCAAATGTACTTCTCACCATTCTCATCAAATTCATTTGTCTGTCCATCCCTTTCCGCCTCCTCCCCAATCCTTCAATGTGCGCATCAGATCGAGTTTACACTAAAGGGACAATATAATGAACTGAATGAAACGGTATGGAAAGAATGGTTGCCAAAGTCTTCCCATACTCCGATTTTGTCAATAAACAAGTCATCCATCACCGGAGAGATTATCTCAGGTAAATGATGAAAGTCACTAAATACGGCAAATAAAACAATGACACAATTGTACAGATAACCTCGCCGAGGTTTGGCTATTTACCAATATATACGATAGAACTTTGAAGTCTTTTATCATATGCCGGATTCGCGCGGAAATTCCGCGCTGTTTCAACGGCCAAATCGGAAACCATTTTCGTGCATATTATGCGAGAGTCTATACTTTCCAATTCTCAAACCTTTCCAATTGGCCACGTTCGCTCCCTAATTAATGACATTGAGATCGATCAATGAATAGAGTAACAAGAATACGTATGTGGCAGGAATGAGAAGGAATAATGCACGATATTCGAGCATTTCTGTGGATGGAGAAGAGCTGCACGAGAAGAGCTGCAAGATTGCGACTATTGCAACAATGTAAAGAGAAGTTGGGGCAAGGACACCTTAAATGGACACATAGCAACTACTCCTTTACATTATTAACTCACTTTCCATTACGATCTGACTCGAAGTGGCAACCAACACGGTCAACATGACAAATGCATAGACGATTGAGAAAATCTCTCAAATGGTTCCTGTTTACTCTTACATCAAATGATAGAGTACCTTGGCAAAGAAAAGTCGAACGGCCGAATCCATGACAAAACAGACTGTGATGTACACGAGAATTGGTGTGG